>RJWM01010048.1:0-65266 GCA_004363535.1 Dasyprocta punctata | reverse complement strand
TACTTTTATTAAAAACACAATGAAATTGCAAACCATTTTGAAGTCCAATTAATGTTATTCATTAAGTTAAAATTCTCATGCCATAAAATTTACTATTTTACCTCTTTCAATGCAACTACAAGATTCACATAGTTGTGCAAGACATGTCTTTCACTAGATCTAAAACATTTCCATCAATACAAACCTCATCAGGTAATTTTTGTGTTCATTACTTCCTTCAGTCCCTGTACTCCATCTCTATTTATATTTTTTCTGTTTTCTTTTCTTTTGAAGAGAATAAAACCAAAAAAAAAAAACAGAAGTCAGTCAAAACAAAACAAGAAATGTAATACAAGACTTCAAAACAAGATGAAAGAAAATTAATAATGGCTACCATAATGCCTCTTGTTATCTTTAAAATAACCACTTATACCATCAAGCATAATAAAATCAAACAAAACAGAAGAGAATAAAACCAATCAAAACAAAACAATGAAAATAATACAGATATTCAAAACAACACAATAGGAATACAACAGTGGCTACCATAATGCATCTTATTATCTTCAAAGCTGCGGCCTATACCACCAAACAAAACGATACAGAATAAAATCAATCAAAAGAAAACAAGTAAAGAATACAGGGTGTCTTAGTTACTCTTCACTCATTGCCGAGACCTGACACCCAAAATTAGGGAAGTAAAGTTTTATTTTTTACAATTTCTCAGGAATTTCAGTCCACACTTAGTTGGCTCCAAGGCAGCATGGTGTGGCAGGGTTGCCATTCATGGTGGCTGCAATCACAACTGCAAGGCGAACTGGCAAGAGAGAGAGGAAGTGAGCAAGAGGAAGACCCACCTCATTTACACTGTATGTCAGTTCCACCCCAGGGGTAGGTGCAGCAGTCACAATGCCAATCCCCTCACCAGACTCAGCCCCATCAAAAAGTATATGAGGACTTGGGGGGATATAGTATATCACCCAATACATTCCACCCCTAGACCCCCAAGGACTCATTTACATTTTTAATATAAAAGCCATTTAGTCCATCTCCAAAAGTTGCCAAAGTCCTAACAGTTTCAGCATTGCTGAAAAGCCCAAGTCCCAAATCTCCTCAGAGATCTATGGCAAACTCTTAACTGTAACCTTCCATACAAATGAAAATGAGGTTAAGCACTTCTAACTTATAAAGGCACAAGATAAACGTTACCATTCCAAAAGTTACAAACAGGGGAATACAAAGCTTTGGAACCAAAGCAAGTCCAAAATCCAGCAGGGCAAACATTAAGTCCTGGAGTTCTCCATTCAGCATCTGAAGCAATCTGGTTGCAAGATCCAAAAGGCTTGAATGATTCCACCCCCAAGGCACTTTCAGGGGTCTTAACTTCCATAGCTTTCCTTGGATGATCTGTGTTCCTTGGCTTCACCCTTACATCTTTACACATTGCTCTCTGCAGGTAAGGTGGAAGCTGCCTTAGCCTTTTCTTGTACTTAAAACCAGTGCCACATGGATGCCACCAAGGCCTGCTGCCAGCTGGAGCAGTAGCCAGGCTTTCCTCTCTCTTAGCTGTAGGGGTCAACAGTCCAGATTGCTGAGCTCTCTGATCCTGATTGTGAGGAACAGCTTCTCTATGCTGCCACCATTCTGGAACCTGGTGTGGCTGCAACCCTTTTGAAACCTCCTGTGGCCTCTGTCGCCACTGTGGGACAAGGCGCTCTGCAGCGTTTTGTCGCCACTCCAGGACAGGGCACTCTGTGGCTTTTTCCTCCAAGCAAACTCTTTCACTTTTGAAGCCCTGAGGCTGCAAAGGTTGGAGGCCCGCTGCTTCCCAGGATGCTCCCAGGCCATCTTTTTTTATTCCTTTGTTCCTTCTCAGCAATCAAGGTCTCAGCTCCATCTTTAAAGTCCACAGCTTCCTGGCCAAACTCACGTTTTAAATCTCCATGCCATGCTCTTTGCTCTTGATTCCCAACATAAATCTGGCTAACTGCCCCCAATAATATCCAGGCCACTGCTTCAACAGTCTGCTGCCTGGAGATTTCTCTCTGTAGTTTAATTAGTCCTTTGCCCATAATCTCAGTCTCAGGCAAAGTCTCCGTCATGGGCAGAATGCAGACAAACTTTCTGTCAAGCCATAACACACATCGTGTGAAGTCCAACACCCATTGTGGTCCTTCTTCCCAGCAGAAACCTCCCGAGCCTGGTCCTTACCAACAGGCTTCCTATCAGCCTTCTGATCTCCTGGGCTCTGACCAGAATCTCCCATACAGAACAGCCTAAGCTTTTCCAGCTCTACGTGTGTAGGCGACATCTCCGAACCTTTCCAAACTTTTTCCACAAGCCATTTCCAAAGGCTCTCGAACCACATGGTCAGGAATAGTCACAGCAATGACCCCACTCCTGGTACCAAATTCTGCCTTAGTTACTTTTTGCTTGTTGCCAAGACAAAATACCTGATGCCCAAAATTAGGGAAGAAAAGGTTTATTTCTTACAGTTTCTCAGGAGTTTCAGTCCACACTTAGTTGGCTCCAAGGCAGCATGGTGTGGCAGGGCTGCCGTTTGTGGTGGCCACATCTGCAAGGCACTGCTGGCGAGAGAGAGATAGGACAGAAGCACGGAAGTGCAAGAGGAAGACCCGCCTTCCCTTACACCATATCTCAGCTCCACCCATGGGTGGGTGCAGTGCTCACATCACCAATCCTGGTGCTACACAACAAATCAATAACAAGTGCCAGACTTAGCCCCATCAAAAGTATATGAGGATTTGGGAGTACATAGTATATCACTCAATACACAGGGCTTCAAAACAAGATAGTAGGAAATCAGTAATGGCTACCATAATACATTTTGTTATTTTTGAAATAGCTGTCCATGCCATTAAATATTAAAAAAATCAATCAAAACAATACAGAATAAAACCAAACTAACTAGAACAATGAAAACAATACAGGATTTCAAAACAGGACATTAAATTAATAATGTCCACTGCCTTTCCTTTTTAGACATTTCCTCCCCTTATACTTTCACAATATCTATTATACATTTTGCATCCCACAACTCCTTTAGGTTTTTATACTATGGAGACAACATGATGTTCACCATTTGACTGTGAACCATTTCACCCATGAGCATGGTCTCAACTTGTATCCATTTACTTACAAGAGCCTTGAGGTTATTTTTCTTTATAGCCAAGTAGCTTTCCATTATATAAAAATGTCATGGATTTCCTATCCATTCTGCAGTTGATAGACCAGTTACTCCTACTTTTTTTTCTGGTCCCCTGCCACATACAGCATTGCTGTTTCTCCTTTGACATTTAGTCTATGAATTTCCTTTCGAGTTAAGTGTGTTTCTTGAATAAAGCATGTTGATGTATCACATCTCCTGATCCACTCTGCTTGTTTCTTTTTATAGGTGAATTGAGGCCATGCATTAATGTTTATGGCCAATATGCACTGGCTTGTCTATGCCATGCTATTTTCCTGTCATCAGTTGCCTACTTTTCCCCTCCATTCAGTAGTCTGGCCCACTCAGTGATCCCTCTTCTGCCACTGTTCTTGGAGCCATGGTCTGTTTTATCTCTCTCTAGAATGTGCTTCAGTATTCTTTGTAGGGCTGGTTTAGTGGCCCTTGAGTTGTTCTTTGCCATGGAAATATCTTGTTTCTCCATTCATTTTGAAACATTGTTTTGCAGGGTACATCAATCTAGATTAGAAGGTGTTTTCTTTCAGGACTTGAAATACTTCACTCCAAGTTCTTCTAGACTTGATGGTTTGTGTTAAGAAGTCTGTCATGATTCTGATGGGTTTTCCTTTACAGATGATCAGCTTCTTTTCCCTAACAGCTTTTAATATTCTGTTCTTGTGCTGAATTTCTGGGATTTTAGATTTATTTTGGTAATGGTTAGCCAGAGTTGTAAATGCCTCATGTATCTGTAGGTCATGTCCTTTTTCCATGCTTAGGAAGTTTTCTGCTATTCTATAAATAGATATTTATTTATTTATTTATTTATTTATTTTATCTTATGGGGGTATTTGTTTGTTTATTTTGCTGCTGGGGATCAAACTCTCAATCTTGCACTTGCCAGCAGGCAGTTTGCCACTGGGATAAATCCCAGTAAATATATTTTAAATGTCATTTGTGCTAACCCCTGCTTTTTCACTGACACCTGTTATTTTTAAATTATTTTTCTTTATGTTGTCTTAAAGCCTTTGAGTTTTTATTTCCTGGTTCCTTGTTATATTTAAGAAATCTTTCCTTTCACAATTGCAAGCTCCACACCTGTCTTCAAGGTCTGAATATCTATCTTCAGTTTCTTTGAAATGGTTTGCCAGCTTTCAATGGAGTTTTTAATTTCCTGGATATTTCTTTGAATCTATTTTATGCATTCTAAATCTCTCTTATATTCTTCATTGATAGGTTCCCTCATTTTCCTATGCTCCTCTATTTTTTATCTATGTCTTCTTTAGAGATGCTTAGCAAGTCTTTTATGTTTTTCTTTTCTTCTTTTACCTGACATAGTATTTCTGTACTAATTTCTTTTATAGCCTTTTGAAGTTGTTTGCTTACTTCAGTTGCCATTACTTCAGAAACTTCAGTGTGTGACTCCCAGTCTCTTCCATGTTCACATTTCCTGGACTTTCTCTGTTTGGGTTGGAGTCCACAGACTGCCTTTTGCTTCTTTGTATTGACATTGTCCTGGCTTCTTCTGGACAAGTGGGTAGTGGGGTCCCAGGTACTTTCTGCATTGGCTTCAATTTCTCTGAAGCATGACCGTTGCGTTCTCCTGATCATTGCTGGCTATGGGCATCCAATGGTGGCCACTGGGTATGCTGGTGCAGGGCCAGCTGCTGTTTTTCCCGGCCTGTGTTGGCTAGCTGGGGCAGGAAGCATCCTGAATGGCTGCTGGAGTGCACTTGGGGGCAGGGCCAGCCACTGCCTCCTGGACCTGAACTGATTACTGGTGGGAAGCATTCCCTGATGGCGGCTGGAGTGTGCAAGGTGGCAGAGCCAACTGATGCCCCCTGGACCTGAGCTGGTTACCACCTGGAGTATGTATTTTGTTTTTAAATTCTGGATATTTCATATAAAACATTTGTATTAAAGGTGATATTTTTTCTTGAATGCCTTGAATTAAAATAATATTTTTCTATTTCATTCCTGATGTAGCATGTTTTTTAAAAATTTATTTTGTTTTGCTTCACAATAAATCTTCTGTCAAAATCATGGCAGACTTCTCAACACAAACTACAAAGTCAAAAAGAGCATGGAGTGAAGTATTTCAAGTACTGAAAGAAAATTTGCAATCCATATTGACGTACCCTGTAAATCTATCTTTCAAAATCAGCGGAGAATTAAGATACTTCCACGACGAAGAACAATTGAAGAACTTCATGATCACCCAAGCAATCCTACAAAGAGTACTAAAATATATTCTAGAAAGAGATAAAAATTACTACAATTCCAAGAACAACAACAGGAAGAAACCAACAAGCAGGGCAAGCAATTAAACAGAGGGGAAACATAGGGAGCCAACAGCAGAAAGATAACATGACAAAAATAAGTCAATACATATCAGTTATAACCATTCATGTAAATAGCCTCAATTTAACAATCAAAAGAAATAGACTGGAAAAGTGGATGTAGAGGCAAAATCCAACAATATACTGTGTACAAGAAATACATCTTTAATACAATAAGTTCCATTTCAAGGAGTCTGTCTTAAGTAGGATTTGTTTGTAAGTCCTACAAAGTGAGTCTTACATACATGTGGCATGAATATACAGTGTAAAGTGTGAAACACCAACACACACACACACACACAAACACTGTAATCAAGTTATCTTTACTTTTGCAGTTATCTTAAAATGGTAAGGTAGATACACGGTGTATTTCCTTGATTTTTTTTTGCATCTGTGAATGTTTGTACCACAATATCCTGTGTCCATGACACTGCAGCTCGAATGTTGGTAAGCCAGGAAATTACTGTAGTCATTGACACAGTGTTTCAAATCACATTCCTGGAACTTATTCATTTTTCATGACCTTGTCCTCATGACTATTTATGAACAATTCCTCATTTCTCTCAACTGCCAGCCCTTTGCAACTGGGACCCTTCTGTGTGACTCTCTACCTTTGGTTGTATTAGAGATTTCATGGAATTGGGGTTGTCAATAGTGACTGTCTTACTGTAACCAGGTAGTTTCATTTAGCATAATGTCCTACAGGTTCATCTATGTGTTTATATATTGAAGGACTCATATTTAAGGTTACTTGATACTGCACTGCATGTAAAATCAGCATTTTATTTATCCATTTTTCTATTCATGGATATTTAGGTTTTTTCACAGTTGGTTATTTTGAATTTTGGTACAATAAACATTAAGATTCTAATACATTTTAAAAACTCCAGTAATAATTCTTTAAGAGAAAACACAGAAGCTGGGCATGGTGGTGCACGCCTTTAATCCCAGCACTTAGGAGGCTGAGGTAGGTGCAGCGTTGTGAGTTCGAGGTTGACTTGGGCTACAATGTGAGCAAGGCTGACCTGAACTACATAGTGAGATAAAAAAAAAATACAGCCAGGAGTTTGGCTCAGTGGCTTAAGAGCCTGTTTGGCTGGTGCAAGGTTGCAAGTTTGATCCCTGGTACCAACCAAAAAAAAAAAAAAGAGAGAGAGAGAGAACACATAAATTGGGTTGTGGGCCATTCAGTCAATTAACACATACGCTCACTGTGGATCCACACTGTCCCCGACAATTAGCAGACAAACTCCAGGCATTTCACTAAGCTTTCAGATGCTTCAGGGATAATCAGCCAACCAATTGCTTGGCATCTCCCCAGGGAGAGGCTCAAAAGGTTAAAAAAAATTACAAATTTCTTTCCAAAAGGATTGTTAAAAAAAACACATGGGAAAACTAGGAGACAGTTTTAATTACACCTGATGCAGGCAGTGCTGCAGGCATATGCTACCAATACCTGCACAAATGGTGATAGTTTCTTAAGGCTTTGCCCTGGAAGGTAGGTGGCTTTGCCAGTTTGTGCATGTGCTTTCTCTTACCCCATTAGTATTAAGAAGCTGTGGGAACTCTCCTTTTGATTCATATTAATTTTAAACATTTTAAAATTCTTTGAGAAATTAAGTATGCAACACACATTGTGTGTGCTTATAAAACATATAATCTTCTACATTATGAATATGTATTTGGAGTCATATATATTTGTACACTGTCCTGTCTAAAGGAAGCCAAAAGTGATCTGAGAGGAAGCACAAATAAAGGGACACAGAGTATTTTTGAAGGCAGAATTGGAAACTCCAAGGATTCAGGTTCTCATTCTGACATCCTTCCAAAACTTATTCACTCTAAGTGCTTTTTGGGGAATCTTATAGAAATAAAGTTAGATCAGTTATTATGTAAATATATAGATAAACATGATTGAGTTTGAATCCTGGAAGAAAGAGTTTCTCTTTCACTTCAAGAAGTGTTAATCATCAGTGGAGGTTTAGCAGATGTTAAAGACCCAAAATTACTGTAATGGTAAAACTTTTTCATTTACAAAGGTATGTGAATTTTTTTAACATTAACAAATCTGAATATTTAATAAAGGTAATTAACTATGAAAAAGCCATTTTCCTGTTCCATTGAACTCCAGGATAGTGAAAAGGAAATATTTTACACCTTTCGTTATAGAAAAATAGACAAATAACTTTTAACTTTTTATCCTTTTTATATTTTCATGATTGCAAATTAAACCAAAGAAAAATAACAAGATTTATCTCTTAATGGTTTTATTAAAAGCATTCTTCAATTATTGTCATTGGTTAAACATTTTCATGAGTCTAAATTATGAATTGTGAGGGCACAGGGTAAAGTAGGACACCAGGAAGCACCAACGGTACAAGCAGTACTCTACGTAAGATGGCACTGAGTGATGCCTACTCAGATTTATATTTAATTTTGTGTAATTTCATTTATTTACACCTGATTAAGAGAACACTGCTAGTACAATTTTAAATTTAAAGTGTGTCACTTCTATTTTTTCTTTTCTTTTTTCTTTTCTTAGTATAGAAAACAGCAGTGCAATTGTTTTAGAAGAGTAAGGATTATGTTACCTTAAATTCCTTACATTTGTTTGTATGTTATGCTTTGCAGTCTCTGAGTCTTTAGAGATATCTGAATACATTTCATTTTACTACTCATTTATTTCTATTTGTTATGTGCTATTGTATTTATTTCTTTTGAATTTGATGTGCAAAAAGATTTCACATCACTTCCAGGATCCACACTGATCACAGAATTCAAGTATTTAGTGTCTGTGTAATACTGTGTGCCATAAAGTTTTATGCAATGTATATATTTCTTAAATTTATGGTAAATGCACTATATATGTGTATATATATGCAATTTATAGCCCATAATCATAATGAATTTCAGGGAGGCAGCATTGAAGTAAATAAATATGGAAGCATCTTAACTTACAGTTTCATTAAATTACCTCTAAAAAAGATAAATAACACAAAACACCTGTAGGTTCTTCATCCAGTTTTAATCATATCATAAGAGCAGGTATGATGGGATCAGAATTGAGATGTACAGCATGTACTTATTCTGTTTCATCGGTCCTTCGTCTGCGTAATGTTTTAGAGCAAAGAAGAAAAGCCTCTTTGCAGAAGAATTTGCATGTGCACATGTGAAGTAATCCTCTTTAAAATAAGGCAACTTTGCCTTTTAAAGAACAAACTTAAAACAGATGAAAAATATATACATATGATCATAGAAAACTATGTTCAGCTCTCCTGATACTCTGAATCATTTACTCAACCAGCATCCTTTGCAATAATCCTTTAAGAATATTTTGATATATATTTTGTGTATGAGACTAAGTAATTTTAGTTAAATCACTTGACCATAGAAGCTTTTTAGGTGCTAAATCAGGGAATAACTTTGACTATGATACCCAAACACACATATTTCTGCAGGTAAGTTTTTTCATAGAGAGTCAGCTTCCACTGTGATCATTCATTCATACATTTATTATGCATGTTAACAATTTCATTTGTAACAATAGGAATTATATGTATTTTAAAGGCCAAAATTTCAAAATAGTAACCGAGACAATATAAGTAACATTGTATTTATGTTTGAAATGTATTATTAGAGTCTTTTGATATGTCATTGGCATATGTATTATGTCATTTAATTAAATGTAATCAATAAGTATCACAATGTGATTATAAGTATACAAATGAAAGCAGTTAAAGAGCAGTACAATCATTGCACATTTAGATATCATGCAAAGTTTTCATAATTAACTTTTATGATTTTGTCCCATGGAGCTTCATCTGTATATCTATCAGAATCCCTGTCCATTATTTCAGGTTTTTTCAGTTTAGAACAAGGCATTTGCTTGGCTAAAGATTATGGGTGCTTATTAAATATAATATCATGAATGGTATCTGAACCTCGCTCTAACTGTTAGATCATGGGAGAAATTCACCTCCCATTGGTGAAAACCAAGCTACATCTACCTATGCAAAGTAATCGCTGATGAGTCAAACCATCTTTCTTAAGAACAATTCATCCAGCTACCTGTCTACTTCTGTATTATCACCTGGTAATGGTGCACGAACGTCATAAAATCTACACTTCAAATTTAAGATGCATCTTATTTACACTAGCTTTGCATAATTAGTCACCCATGTGAAAATACTTTTTCTACCATGTCTGTCTAGAATATGTTCTGAGGCAAATGTGGATGGAGGGGCACAACCGCACAGTGGTGACTGAGTTCATTCTGCAGAGTGTCACAGATCGTCCTGAGCTGCAGGCTCCACTCTTTGTGCTGTTCCTCGCCATCTACCTGTCCTCGCTGGTAGGCAACTTGGGCATGATCATTCTCACCCAGGTGGACTCTAGGCTACAAACACCCATGTACTTTTTTCTCAGGCACCTGTCTCTCACTGATGTTGGATATTCTACAACTGTGGGACCCAAAATGTTGGAAAATTTTGTGGTGGATCAAAATTTAATCTCCTATTATGGTTGTGTTACACAGATGGCTTTCTGGATTGTTTTTATTGGTTGTGAGCTTTTTATCCTGCCTGCAATGTCCTATGACCGCTATGTGGCCATCTGTAAGCCTCTGAAGTACATGGTCATCATGTCACCAAGAGTATGTTGGACACTAGTGGCAATTCCGTATTTCTACTGCACATTTGTATCTCTTCTAATTACTACAGAGATTTTCAGTTTGTCCTTCTGTGGAACCAATGTCATTAGTCATTTCTACTGTAATAGTCTCCCCTTATTAACTCTTGCCTGCTCAGACACGCATGAAATTGAATTGATAATTCTGACTATAGGAGCTCTTAATTTGATTTCTTCTACTCTGGTGGTCCTCGTGTCCTATCTACTCATCCTTGTAACCATTTTGAGGATGAATACTGCAGAAGGGAGACGCAAGGCCTTCTCCACCTGTGGGTCCCACCTCACCGTGGTCACAGTGTTCTATGGGACTTTGATGTTTATGTACTTGCAGCCAAAGTCCAGTCACTCCAGTGACACTGACAAAGTGGCTTCCATATTTTATACCTTGGTCATTCCCATGCTGAATCCTTTGATCTATAGCCTGAGAAACAGAGATGTAAAATACGCTCTTCATAGGACATGGAAAAAGATACATAAATATTTTCTTTAAAGTCCTGTACAATGTAAGTCATGCAATATCATTGCTCTCCTCCATAGATGGGTTCCATTTATTTTAAAGTTTGGACTCTTGCATTACTTAAACTTCAAAATGTTATAAATGCATCGATGAACAAACCATTAAAAAACAGTGACTTCCTTGAGTCAGAGAAAGCAATTGTGGTTCAATATTCAATGAACTTTTCTGATGCATTTCAATGGTATAGTCTGTCAATAAAGCTGGTATACTATATGAAAGTGTAAAAGAGTAGTGGGTACAGAAGATGAGTAAAAAGCCTTTTTTGTTCTTTGAGGTCCTGGGGTCTAATCCTAGAGTCTTCACACTAAGCTACATCCCCAGCATGCAGCTATTTATCTTCGTATATATGTATGTGTGTGTGTATTTATTTTGAGACAGGTTCTCAGGAAATCTGTCAAATGTTCAGCTGGGGTTTCATTTTATATTCTATCAGCCTCAGTCTCTGATATTACAAAAAAAATTTTTTTTTGCTATTTTTAGTAATTGCAGTAAACTTTCCTGTGTCCAGGGATGATTTTGTGTCTGTGCTTCTGTTTTTGTGTGAGAACAATGTTACTGTTTTAGGCTTCATATACTCCTAGCTGGTCATGTTAAAACCAGACTTGATTTGAGTTTCAATAGGTTCATTGTAGTGTGATGGTTGCAAAGAATCTGTCCTATGAGCATCTCAAGTGTGCTAAGTAGACATACTAATATTGCGATCTTAGCACACTTTTCCCATCAGTGACCCTACATTCATGCGTTAACCCAATAGAGCCCACTCACTCAACAGAATGTGCTACTGAAAAGCCCATGGGTTCGGGGCACCTTGCAATTTTGTGTAATTCAGTGTATGTGTGTATGTGCGTGCCTACACAGAGTAAATGCACATTAAAATTTGAATAACATTATTCTTTGAAATATAACAGCCTGTGTATATTGTCATCTGCTAATAAACACTACTAAGGAGTTTAGGTAATAGATATTTCATTCATTTTGAAGAAAATATATAGCACAGTTTAATTCAGTTTTTTATATATACAAGACAATATTCTAATTTCTTACAAAATGCATCCTGCAATGACAGACTTGAAATTTTAACATTATTTGTTGATGGGTAAATATTTAAATTTGTATATCGTAAATTACCTTTGTTTTTTTTAAATTCTCTTTAACAATTATGACTTTTAAGATACATTTTCCAATACTCTAATTTTAAAAATGAAAATGTGAGTGAATGTACCCTAATCTACAATTTCTAAAATAAGTGTTGTTGAGAATTTCAACAGGTCTCAAATAATGGGCATAAAGAGAATGAAATATACTTTGGTTAAATTATAAAGCATAATTATTTGATTTTATAAGTCAGTATGCAAGTTATAATTTGTATCTCATGTTAAAATGTTCAAACCTCTTCCCTTGCATGTATAGTTTGAGAAATCCAGACTGGCAAATAAGTGAAATAAATGCTAAGATGATTGGGATCAGTGGAATGAAATATTTTAAACAGCGCTCCATCATTTGAAATAAAATTTAAAATAAGAGAAATTATATAAAAAATGTAAGGACACTATGAACATCTGTAACCAGTCCATGTATGACTGAACTTAGAATCATCAGCTGTGATACAGCTAATCACTTCAGCTGACCCTATGAAACTCACTCACATGCATTTTATGAATATACAAGATCAAAATATTGACATTTATATTAAAATGACATTCTACCCAACTCCATCTACAATTTGGGCAACAAAGATGCAAAAGATGAAATGAAAAAGAATTTGAAATAAAGTTGGTTTTTCAATTAAGGATTATTTTCTCTTAACCTATGAAGAGTGGCCTTCTGTATGTCAATATTAAGAGAGTATGGTGAACATTTTCACTTAAACTTTTAGTTCAGTTCTCCTCATTGTGGATGTT
Source organism: Dasyprocta punctata (assembly GCA_004363535.1). NCBI lineage: Eukaryota > Metazoa > Chordata > Mammalia > Rodentia > Dasyproctidae > Dasyprocta > Dasyprocta punctata. The sequence goes on along the minus strand of RJWM01010048.1, from coordinate 52,660 downwards.
TTATTTTATTATATGTATTTATTTTTAGATTTTTGAGACAAGGCTTCCCTCTGCAGTCCAGGGAGTTTTTATTTTGTTTTACTTTATTTTATTTTATTTTCTGTACTGGGGATCAAACTCACGACCTCATGCTTGCCACACTGGTCTTGAATTCACTATGAAGACAACATCAGCCTCAAATTCATGGCAATCCACCTGCCTCAGTCTCCCAAGTTCTGTGATATTACAGGCATGCACCACCAGGCCTGGCTGGGGATATTTTAAAGAAAAACAATTGTCAATCTCCTGGGTGTTGCTTTAAGTACAGAAATAACTGTATCATCTATATGCTTTCTGCAATATGCAAACTATCTTTAATACATAATATGAAAATTGATATTGATAAGAAATGAAATACACAAAATATACACAGATGTGTATTTATACAATACGTAATGTGCTGTATTGTTATTTAATCTAAAAGTACGTTTTAGCTGCCCATATTTAGATTTTTAAATAATTTTATATCTCCATCTTACTGACTTGAACAAACACAAAGTAATCAATCCAAACTGGAAGAAACACTTCTTTCACTAGTGTATAACATTTTCTGTGAAAGAAAGGAGGTCAAGTGACGGACCATAGCCCCAGTCATAGGATAAAAATGCTGAAGAAAGTGGGAAGGAAAGAGAGGTGTACATTACTCTTTCCACAGCTCTAGGCTGTGGAAAGAGTAACGGGTTGTTTTTTGTCAGACACAATTGCCCTGTAAACAGAGTAGGCAGACACTACATTTCCTGTCACCCTCCTTCCCAAGAGCAGAGGAGACTGAGGGGAGGTGTGGTCCATTTCACCCCTGGCAAATCCAGGAGAGGCCAAGCAACTGTTGCTGAAAATTATGCTTTGAGGAAGAACTAATTTTGCATTATTCTGAATACTCACTATATGAGGCACCCTGGATTTATTACCCAGGGAGAGAAGCCACACATCTCCAGTTTAGACATATAGTTCTGTCCTTAGATTCTTCTCAGATGAAACTTTCCTGTAAAATCCCTTTTCATCAAGAATTGAACTGAATACAATTTAACTCACAATAAAATACACAAGTAAAAAGGCATGAAAATAAAATACGTCAAGAAGTAGAAATGAGATCCTGGAGGGTGGTCTGGCCAGAAGACAGTAGGCCTGAGCTCTGTGCCCCTTCCTTACAACCCTGACAGCATGGCTGGCTGGAATATGGTGAATTTGAGATCTGGGCCTCCTCCATTACTGGCACAGAGTGGACTGGCCAAAAGAGTGTAAGACCAACGGGAACCTCAAGACCCAGGATGACAGCCAGGTGAACAGATGCACACATGCCTCTGGAGGGTAAATTATTCAGTGAGGCCAATAACATGGAAACATTTCAGGCAGCAGCAAGAAGACATAAATTGGACTCTGGAGAACTTCACTGACAAAAGACCAGTCCAAACCCCCACATCAATCCAACAGCTATAAAACAGAGTAATGAAGAATAATACAAGATTGGGGTCAATGAGAAAGCTGGAGACAGTGTAATTGCCTTGATAATCATAAATATATGTGAACCTAATATGGAAGCATTCAACTATATAGGGCAGGTAGACATGGAAAATCAAATGAACAATAACACAGTTGTAACAGGAGACCTCATTCTCCAGTTGTCACAGAGAGACAGATCAACTAGACAGAAAATCATAAAAGAAATATCAGAGCTGAACCAAACCTGTGAACAAATAGGTTAATAGGAAGAGGCTACATCCTAAGGCCCTGCAGCAGCTGCAGGGAAAGATCAGGTGAGCTCAGCAAGGACCTGGAGAAGAGACCATACCCCAGGCCAGGGGCCAGTAGTTCAGAAAGATCCTATGAGCCCAATGCCAGCCAGAGAAGAAGCCATGTCCTGAGGCCCTGCTCTCATCAGGAGAGCATCTGTGAACCACCATTCTGTGCCTGTTCACCATTTCAGGAACCCCAGGTCAGAGAAACCCAGGTGCCTAGTCAATTGTTGTTTTAGTCCTCATGAAGATATCTAGATGAATCTATTATGATCCATGGTTTTTATTAGTCATGCTCATATATGCCTGATAGTGCCCTCACAAGAGGATTCAGAGATTAATTGTAAGGTTTCTCTTTTCAGTATTCTCTGCTCTCTTCATCTGTACAGTGTTCATGATAAACACATGATAAACACATGAACACTGTACAGATGAGACTTCTGTATTCTTACTATGGTTATTTATTTATTTTTTCCAAATTCTCACTCAAAGTGAGATATTTTATGTGTTCCACATGGTTTGCTTAGAAGTGTCTTGTGTATGGAATTAAGTTTTTGGATGAATGTGAACTGAGACCTGAGAGTGGCTCACAAAAATTTTATGAATTTTGTAAGTTAACAGGACTTTTAAAAACAAGGTAGAGGAAAGTTCATCCTGACATTTCACATTGTATGTGGAAATGAAAATTCTGCAGTCCTTTAAATGCTAGCCATTGCAATGACTTCAAAGCTATCTCTTATAGATAATACCACACTAAACAGTACAGTAGCATCTGCTGCGAAGATAAAATATGAGGGCTCCATTATGTCAGAATGATTCAAACTGATCCCATCCAGTCTGCTTGTATGCTATTCAATTGTTTCTTTGTTACTTGTATGCTTTCATCTTCCTTTCATGTTTTCTTTCTTTCATCTCATCTTATTAATATCTCAAACCCAAAGACTATTGTGACACATCTGAATGAATGGAATCAGTTGCCAAATCCAGCAGAAATCAAAGCCTTTAAGTTATGATTGTTTTTCTCTTGCTCCTATGATTGACGCAATGAAGATCATTAATACTTTTTAAAATGTTTTCTGGAAGTTGAGTAATAAAATTAGAAATGAAAAATGTCAAGTGACTCCTCCATTTTTGCATGCATAACAAGTTTAAAATTAGGACCTATTTATTTATTTGTTTGTTTGTTTATTTTTGGTACTGGGGATGGAACTCCCAAACTCACACCTGCCAAGCAGGTGCTTATATCACTGAGCTAAATACCCTGCCCTATTTTTTGAAATAGGATTTCACTATGCTGGCTGGCCCTGAACTCAGTTTGTAGCCCAGACTGGTCTCAAACTCACAACAATCCTCCTGCCTTAGCCTCCGGAGTGCTGGGATTAAAGGCGTGAGCCACCACACCCAGAAAGGGTAGGACCTCTTTAGACCCACAATTTAGCCTCAAGTTCAGACATCATTGGGATGAGTTATGCAGCATTGATCAAAGTACCTGTATTTAAAATTTTTGACTCTTTTCTCATTTATGATAAAAGGAAATAATACTGCATTTTCTTAGAGATTTTACCACAGAAATTACCTTCATTAATTCATATAAAATATTAACATAGAATTCCACTACCTGGTACACTACCTATAAGTGTGTATTATTTCTCTTATAAGGGACAAATGCTTTCCCAATCATCCTAAGGTTTCTAGTCCTCAAAATAAACTCTCAGAGGGTTTAACTGCAGTGAGCATGAAAATTAATTTTGTAAAATTATATATGTTAGGTGCATGAAAATTCCAGTCCAGAGGCAGGCTGACCACACAAGCTGTTCTAGAATATTTCAAACATGGTTTATTCTTACATGCATGTGATACATACTGTTGTGGATTACAAACTGGTGGTCAACTTAGCACCAGCTGAATTAGTTCAGTTGGTGTTGAGTAAAGATGCTCCACCTGAAGAAGGTTGCCAGCATAAATAGGGATGTGGAGAAGAAGAAGGAGGCATTGTGGGTTCTTTCAAGAGTTGCTGTTCGAGCTGCTGGTTCTCCTGGAGGTGCTTGTCATGCTGGCTTCCCCAATATGGATTCGGCCATTATCGTCAGAGGAGCTCGGGACCTCATCGGTGAGAATGACTGTGGTTCATGTTGCAGGAGCTCTGCTCCTCACATTGTGCATTGCTTCCTGGCTCTGGTGGGGAGGCTATGTGCTGGAGAAGCTGGTCACGCTGGGCTTCCTGACCTGTGCTCAACTGTTCTCCATCGTCAGAGGAGCGTGGGACCTCGTCACCGTTGGGGATGGCTGTGGTGCTCTTCAGGGCAGCCCCGCTTCTTCTGAGCATGACTTCTCAGCTCCCACATAGAACCCTCAACCCACTGCACAGCTCCTTCACCCTGCTGGCATAGACTTTCTAGCTCCACCGCTGACCTTTGGCCGTCCCGGCACAGAACCGTAAATAGTCCGGCATGAGTCCTTATTGTGGGCTCTTAGATTCTCAGTTGGTACTGTGGGAGGCATTGTCATGTGTTTTGGGTCTCTAGTGGGACTCTTGCATGATATTGCTGTGGGATCCAGGCCCTCGGCTAAATATCCTGGGTCTTAGTGTTGTAGACAGATTTTCCTGCACTTTCTTGTGTTTAACTTTGGGTGACTATTATAAAACAATATTACAAACACTGTGTCCTGTAGCAGTTGTTCTCTCTGTAACCCCTGACTACAACTCATAACAATTGCATTACTTTTGGGGAATTAGAAATGCACAGGTTGCATTTGATCATTTTAGTCGCCCCTCCCCTTTTAGGTTTCCTCACACTTCTATTCCTGAGATTCACTTTCTCTTCAACAACAAATTGTCTCTTTATTTTTTACTATCTCTATTTTATTTTTCTCATTAAATTATTTGTATACTGTGTTACTCACATAATAAAAAATACACATTCTAGGATATTTGTGCAAGTAAACATATGTGTAGTTCTTTGAGGAGATAGAGGAACCATAAAAGTCACTGGATTGCAACTTGGGTGAGCTAGCAAACCCTCTTTCCCATCTTTCTCTCCTTCTTTCCTTCCTCCTACATTATTTATTTCTTCATGTTTTCACTGTCCTTCAGGGTCCTCATTCCGAGAGAGCTGTGCAAGCCACAGCAGTTCCACTCAATCTATTTCAGAGTACTTTTTACTTGATATGTATTAATTTTGCATCTCGATCATTTTTACCCCCCCTTGCACTCCTACCATCTCCTTTCTTACCCTTCCTTTGTCCCCTGTCCCATCACTAAAAACATTCTTCCTTTTTATTTCATTCTGTCTCTCTCTCTCTCTCTCTCTCTCTCTCTCTCTCTCAGATTGTGTCTCACTACCTATTTCAGGCCATCAACTCACTGTGTAGGCCACCTGAGACTATCCTACCCCGAGTTCCTGAGGGCCTAGATTACAGACTTGTGTCACCAAACCTAGCTCTAGATATTCTTTCTTTATTTGAGTGGAAGAGAATTTGAGAAAATGTCTGCTATATAGTCCAGACTGGCCTTGAATTTACTCTGTAGCTCAGGCAACCACAACTTGAGTTGTCCTCCTGCCTCAGTTTCCCATGTGCTCTGACTGCAGAAAAGAAGCACTGTAGTTTGCACTCCTTTCTTTGTTTCTCTTTGTCCCTTTCATTATTTACATGTTATGTTTCTTATATAAGAGAAAACATGCATTCAAGGCTATCTGTCCCACACAACACTCACACAGTGAGGAGATTGGGGAGCCAGAGGTTGACAAGGTTGGTATGTGAGAGAACTAGCACACAGGGAAACCCCAGTATATGGTGTTTAAAAAGATGAGTAACTGAAAGACTTCACAGGCACAGGATAAAGGGTTGCTCACTGCAGAGGGGAATTTTCCTTCCCCATGGTGATGCAAAAACCTCTGCCCATTCTGAATGCCACTTTGCTGCCAGGCAGAGACAGAGCCTGAGGAGAAGGAGACCTGAGCTGAGCCAAGCGAGTAGGGGTGGAAGTGATGGTGGCCAGTGTTTCCCTCTGCAGAGAGACAGCACTGGGTCTGGAGCCATTTCGGAAGCCCCCTCTCCTCTGCCCAAGGAGAACAAGCAGGAGAAGGATTCAGAGATCGCTGTTGCTGAGAGGCATCTGAGGTGACTTTCTCTACCTTGGTAGGGGGAGCAGAACAGAATACCCCCAACTTTGCAGATCTTCAGGATGCAACAGCCACTTCTCTCCACACAGACAGTGAAAATGTCTAATACTTAGATTGGGTCCAAAAAAGGGCAAGTGTGATAAAAAATGATATGAAATGAAATGAAATAAAATAAAGGAATTGAGGAAAATGTCTGAGTGCCTGGCTTGTTGGAGAACAAATGCAGGTGAGAAAATCACAGCGGAGTGAGAGAGTAGGAAGCCCAGCTGGTGGTGAGCACATTCAACCCAGGGAAGGAATCAGCAAAAGAAAAAGGGATTATAGAAAGAAAAAGTTGCTGTGAACACTGCTGCAGGCACAGAGATCAGGCACGGGAGGATCTGTGGGCGTCAGGTCTGAGGCTGGGAGCAGGGCTGCAGAGAGCTATGAAAGGCTGGGCAGGCGGGTTCATTATCTGTGTGAAGACCCTGATGTCCCAGGTCCTCTGCTTTGCTCAGAGGCATCCAGAGCACTCAGGGCAGCACAGAGACACTGGGCCTCCAAGCACCCAGGAGCAAGGCTGGGAATTGAAGGTACCCGGGCCCATGGTCAGGTTCTGCACACAGAATTGGCAGACACTGCATTTCTCATCACCCTCCTTTCTAAGAGCAGAGGAGACTGAGGGGCAGGTGTGGTCCACCTCACTCCTGGCAAATCTGGCTGAGGACTGAGCCATGGAGGGGCAGAACTCAGCCTCCAGACCGAGACAGCTTCTGCCACTGGGAAAAAGGTGGAAAATGAGATAAGGTGAAAAGGAAAAATGATATTCATGTTCCTCCTTTTATTAGGCCTTGACCCATGGGAGAATTCCACAGGGAATTCTGGTCTCCATTTAGATGCACCCACAAGGAGAAATAATTCCTCTGTGTGTGTATGTGTGTGTGTGTGTGCTTTTGTAAGCATTGAAGTTATTGCTCTTGCTGCAACAAGTCGTTGTCTTGTTTTGTTAGGTTCTTTCTCTACCATGAAGTTTCACATGGTTCTCTAATCTAACAGACACACAACTGCAAATTCTTTAACTGTATTCTCTCTGCCCATATTATTCTCTCTCTTCATTTACACTCCCCTGCTTTCTCTCCTTTAGTCCTCCTTCTTCTGAACCTCTTGAATATCTTCTCCTGCCTCTTTTATTCTTATATGTAAATATTCTTATTAAGGTCTCCTCCCCACCAACCTATTTCATCTTATTACTCTCCCTACCTGATCTTAAATTAACAAGAAAGTTGGAAAATTTTTGAAACAAATTATAAGTGGTATGTTGCTGCATGATTTCCTCTTTGGATATTGACATTACTGAAGAGCCTTCTGTCTTCATAAAGCAGTAGTTAGAATTGAACCTCACAGAAAAGTTCAGTAACAAGAACCTAAGCCTATCCCTGGAAATAACCATTAATAAAATATTTCAGCTTTTCTGTTGTATTTTAATATTTTGTTATTCTTGTTAAGACAACATCTCGTGGGACTATATATAATAATGCAAGTATTTTCCCTATGAGCATTATAAAATATATGTTAGTATCTAGGCTGGATTTGTCTTTCTCCTTATTTTTCTTTCAAAAAATATAAAAAATTAAACACACTAAAATAATGAAATATATTGCATAAATATGGCCTGCAGATGAAGCCATTCACACAGACAAACCAGAATGGAGATTCTGCCCCATCCCTGTCAGGCCTGAGGATTCCAATCTTCAGCTGTGAACACTCAGCTCCTTAGTGAAGGTTTGGAATCGTCCAAAGCATAGTGTGCGAGTGTATTGCTGAATAACAACTAACACAGCAGATCATGGCAGAGTATATTTAGTCATAAAATTAGGATGACATACTGAACAAACAGTACTATGATAATTATGTAAAACTAAAAGTAAACTCCAAATTAGTTTTTCCTCACAAATGGGAATAGACCAGAGGAAAAATTATTACGCAAACAAAATGCTAACAAGTCTTGTGTTGCTTTATTTTCCTCTTTAAATTTTAATGTGTTCTAGTTTTTGTAATGTGTATTAATTATATCTATGGTCAAGTCATACACTTAAGTATTAAACTTTTCCAAGTGAAATTTTATTGAACCAGCCTTTATGGTGTCATTGGTAAATTATGACCCAGGAAACTTATTCTACTTCATAGCCAAAAAAGAAAAATAATCTTAATTAAACACTTGAAGGCAAACATTATTCTCAGCAAGTTTATATAATTATGTTACTTTAAATAGTAAATGAATGAAGTTCTGGAAAATTTTTATCACAGCAGAAAATGTTTATGCTCTAAATGTAAGACTTCTAAATGAAAAGACAAAGTCCCATGTTCATTAAATCCTTGAAATGCTGTTCTTGGAATCTGGCCAACAAACCTTACTTGGAAATCACTCCCTCAGGATGACCAAATGCTGCAGGATTCTGAACTGCACATTATATGAGGCGTCCTGGAATTACCACTCAGAAGAACTACACACAGGGATCTATTTCCATTCACAGTTCTGCCTCAGATTCTTTCAGAGGAAACTTCCTGGTGAAGTTTCCATCTGATCAAGATGAGAACAAAATATCTAGGGCAATATAGCTTTCCTCAGAATAAAAAGTGAGTGCAGAAAAACATAAAAATAAAGTTCCTCTAGGAAATGTAATTTTAAGTAATTTTCAGCTCGACTATATAGTTTTCATGTTTTATTTCTGTGAATATTTTGTGGTGGACAAATTTCTAAACAGATAATCTTGGAGAACTATTTTTCCAGCAACTTTGGTGCACAGTAAGTATCTTCCTGAAAATTGAATGGGTTTATGATAGATAAAATAAAAGAGATTTTATTAAAAAAAAGTGTATGCACACATGTGCCATTTGTGTCCCATTTGAAATAGTGAAAAGATTTACAAAAAAGGAAAATGAAGTTGGTTAAATGAAAGTAGTCGAGCAAAGTGCATATTCTGAAAGTACAGTTTTTTGAAGAAATTTGATTTTGAATAGTTAGGAGAATCTGGAAGTTCAAGGGCATGTGGGCTGCAAAGTGAGTTGAAGCCAACCTGGACTAGAAAATGAAAGTGTGTCTCAAAAAGAAAAAAAAAAGAAAACTTAAAACAAATATTCATTTTTTTCTATCAGCTACCATATCTTCAGGAGTTTAACACTAATGTGATTCACCTGAATCCTCAAAGAGAAATTACATTGATAAGTATAAGAAATCATTGAGAACAAAAGACAGTGAATAATACACTAAAATTAATTTTTAGCACCGTCAATTATAATATTCTTATTCAGAATTTCTAAAATGAGTTCTGACCAGGAAAAAAGTAGTGTAAGTCTGTTCTCTGAAGTCAATATATCAGTGTAGAGCCAGTGTCAACATGTCACTGCTCTGTAACACAAGGAGTCTGTGCCCCTGTTCTGATGTAAAGTGTGTGTACAAGAGTCCTTATGGCATACAATTTTCCTGAGAACTGAATGTATTAATAATTGAAAGAGTTTAGAATAGTATCAATTTCATGCAAAAAACAGCATATAATCCTCTAATGTAACAGAAAAGAATGTCACTGCATACCCATATTTATACATGATAATTATATTTGCTTTACTCTTCCTCGCAATATTTTCATCAATATCTGGGTATGCTACTGACCCATTCAGATAAGCCAAAATTTATTAAGAGCCATGTAATTTCAAAAACTGATTACTCAATAGATAATTGCAGCAGGACACCATGGCCAGATGGAACTCCACTACTGTATCTGACCTCATCCTCCTGGGGCTGGCGGACTCTGAAGAGACGCAGCTGGTCCTCTTCCCACTCTTCCTCCTGATCTACCTGGTCACAGTGCTGGGAAATGCAGGAATGATACTGATCATTCGCCTGGATCCCCAGCTTCACACCCCCATGTACTTTTTCCTCACTCACCTGTCATTTCTCGACCTCAGCTACTCAAGTGTCATCACCCCTAAAACCTTACAGAACTTACTGACTTCAACCAAGAGCATCTCACTCCTGGGCTGCTTCACTCAGATGTACTTTTTTATCCTGCTGGCTAGCACTGAATGCTTTCTTCTCTTCTCTATGGCCTATGATCGCTATGCAGCCATCTGCAGCCCTCTGCACTATCCAGTCATTATGTCCACAAGACTGTGTTATGCTCTGCTCACTGGCTCCTATGTTATTGGCTTTGTGGATTCCACTGTGATTGTGGTTTGCATGAGCAGACTGCATTTCTGCAACTCTAATGTCATCCATCACTTTTTCTGTGACACATCCCCAATTTTAGCCCTGTCCTGCAGTGACACTTATACAGTTGAACTCATTATATTCATTTTTGGTGGGTCCAATTTAATAGTGTCCCTTATCATCATATCTGGATCCTATGTATCCATTCTCTTCACTATCCTGAAAATTAATTCTACTGCTGGAAAGATAAAAGCCTTCTCTACCTGTGCCTCCCATCTCCTGGGAGTCACCATCTTTTATAGCACTATGATCTTCACTTATTTAAAACCGAAGGAGTCCTACTCCTTGGGAAAGGATCAGGTGGCATCTGTGTTTTACACTATTGTGATCCCCATGCTGAATCCTCTCATTTACAGTCTCAGAAACAAAGAGGTAAAAAACGCTATTCTTAGAATCATGCAGAGGAGTGCGCACTCCAGACAGTTACAATAACTGTTCCCAGGCATTCACACTTGTTTGCTTGTCATTTTAGTTTTTCTTCTGGGAAATTCTTTGGTTCTTCTGTGAAAAAAAATTGAATCTTCTGTTGTTCCTCCTCTCCAGTTGTCCTTTACTTTACAAGCATGATTTTGCACATTTTGAGGCAAATTCACGTTGTACTTTGGAGCCATGAGTTAAGTGAAAATATAAACTCTTAAAAAGCTGTGTTTTTAAGGGAAAATATGTGCAATATGAGAAAAATTTTGTAATTTTTAAAACTATGTCCATACAATATTTCTCCATAATCCAATATTGGATATTTTTTAAATAAATATGCACTTCATTTTTCATATGTCATTCTGTTTATCATGATTATCAGGAGCAAGTTTCAGGGCAATGACTTTCAAGTCAAGATTGTAGTTTTGGTTTCTAGATCCGGCGCTTCTCAGCACCAACACTAATTTTCTGATACAATAAGGATCAGCATTGCCACCTGCATAGGGTTTTCCATGATGCATAATGGATGGATAATAATTCCATGTCCTGTGATCCTAAGATGAATATAAACTTTAAGGAAAATAAAGTAAATGCTGGCCATTATCTCCAGAAGATTTGCATACCTGTAATATTTTGACATATTATGTACTTCATATGTCTGAATAGTGTTCCTTTGTGTTTTACAACTCTCTTTCATTCAATTTAATTTGCAAAGAAACATACAGATTAAAAAATAAGACAATAGGTCCCAAATTTGGATTCTGAATAAGATAATATATTGAAGTAGATTTAAATTATAAAATGTGATATATAATAATGTTGAAGACAATTTGGAAAATAATCATTAGAGAAAGAGAAAGATTATATTCATTGTTGATAGCTTTGTGCATAGTTTTCTAGATTAGTGATAATAGGTCTATACGGTTAACATAATTCCTACCTTTCCTTAATAATTGCTGTTGCTTGCTTCATTCACTTGAAAATTTCATACCAAATAATCTCCGTGTAATAAAAACCTTTAAGATTAACATGTATTTAGTGTATGAGCACAATTTAGACTCTGGTGGTGCAGTACTTTAAACCTGAAATATTGTGAGTTTACTAATTTAAAAATCAGTGAGCAACCCTAGATGTCATGTGTTTTCCTGTGAGCCGTGCTAAAGCCTTTCAGCTCTGTATAAGACAAAGAACTTCTTTGCCTTTCCCATGATGTCTTCAGGGTTGTTGTGTTCTTTAAAACTAACTTAATTGTTATCATGTTTCCCTCATTTGGTTTACTTCTAGAAGTAAAACTGTTGCAAAGGAATGATTTAACAATGAATTTAGATAAAATATGTGACACTCCATAAGATTAGATCAATTAGAGGGATAAAAATTGCCTTATTTTTATAAATATTTTATTTATGCATTTATATCACTTTAAAATTTCTCTTTGAGATTATCTTATAATGTACAGTTCAATTTTGCAAGTAAGCTATTTTATTCAAACTTGTGTAACAATTTTTATACTGATTTTTTACTCCAAATATGTGATTATAAATGTTGTGTATACTTTTGAAGTTTAAGTTGTTTTCTGTAAAAAATATTTCATTATTTTGTAGGTTTAATCCAACATCTCTTTTATATGAATTATGATTTATCATTGTTTTAATAGTGTAAGACTTTTAATTATTTTATCCAAATATTTAAAAATGTTACTCATATTTCTAAGTGAAGGACAAAATTATGCTTTTAATTTATCAATATTACTTCAAATCTTTATGTACTCTACCTGCAATATTTGTCTTTTCAAGAATCTATATTTGTATATATTCCTGATTGCATTTCTTTCTCACTAGGGGTAAAAATTTAATAAATATATACTCTTCAGTATATTATTAGGGTTCTCCTTTCATCACATAAATGTCTTAGTAATTTCTTAAACTTATGGGATCTTTCCACAGTTCAATATCCACTCTCCAGCAATTTTATAGTCATAGTTTCAACTTACACTCCTTTAGCTATATTTTCATATTTTAGAAAATATGTTCTCTGTTTTTGTTGGCAAATGCATCAATAGAATGCATGACTTTGCAGACAAAATTTAAGCTAAAAAGATTCTTTAATTTTAATAAAATTTAAGCTAACTTAACTGTCTATATTTCATTGGGAATAAGCATTTATATTATGTTATTACATAAAGATAGCATAATCTATTGAACTGTCAAAGGCATATAGATTAAACTATGCAGCACATAGGTATTGGACAGCCATGTATTCAGTAGCAAGAACTGTGTTTTTAAGGAGGTTGGACCCACGATTAAGATCTGCACACAGATTATGTAGATACTTTGTTTACTTACCACTCTCATTCCCAAACACAAAGGAGAGTGAACTGTCTGGCTTGCCTCCACAAGCAGAAATGGTCCTCGTGTGTGTGTGTGGTGTGTCTATGTCATTGTGTTAGAATTAATGCTATTGTTTTTGCTGCTATAAGGCACTACCTTGTTTGGTTATCTTCTCTTATTGTAAATAGTTAAATTAGGTAGAAATATTATGGACAGTCAGACAGGCTAAGGCCTCTAGAGAGCAAGGAAAAAGGTGACACACACCTCAACTGTGGCCAGAGACGCATCTGTTACTGACAAGGCCTCAAGACAAAGATGAGATGACCAGGTGTGTCTACTTCCTTGAAAAACAAAACATAGGCCAATTGAAACCTAGATAGACATCATTCATCCTGGTGGAATGCTGAGACCCCGAACCTATCATTTCCTGAAAAACATCTTAGTTCTTTCCATGCACACATGTTATATGACTTATTTCCCCATTAGATTACTATTATGTAAGCAGCTATACTGGTACCATTATTGATTAGTCATAGCTGTAATCTATGTCGTATCCACGTGAGTATAGCTCTATAAAATTTCCCTACAGAGCAGGGTCCCTAAGCAATACATTTAGGACTTCTTTTATTTGCTTGACAGGAGATATCTGTCCTCTCAATAAATACCTTCCTACTCTCAGCCTCTGGTGTTCCTAGAATTCATTCTTCAATTTTTAGACAACACAAACTCAGTATTTCAGGTATATACAAGTTGAGGTTATTACATTCCCTTGTATGATATCTAGAGCTTCCAGTATCACCCCTACTACAACACTCTCATAGTTACAGTTGTTTCACAAACATTGGATCTGGGGATGTGCACTGAAACTTTGCTGTCTTGAGCAGCTTGACAGAATTTTAAACTCAGGCATTAAGAATTAAGGGAACTAAGTTTAAAAGGAAAAACAAAAACAATTTATTTACAAGAAAGCAAGGGTCAGAAAGCTACCCCATGAGACATGGTTAGAGGGCTTCAAAAAGGCTAATACCTGAGGACAGTTGTCTTTAGTTTCCTTTAATCAGAATGATAGAGACCCTCCCTCCCTGTTCAGTACTTGGACTTGTCACAACCTGATTGGTTCACTGGACTGTCATTGATGGATCCTAGGACCACTGAACCAGGTGTTCAATTAACTAAGTGTATATTCCAAGGTGGGCAAAGTTTTCCTTATCAGGACCTTATCTCTGGAATATATAGGTTGGAGAGGAGGAAACTTTTATAGAAGTTGGAGTTAGTGATTGAGCATAAAGTACATTAATATATTGACACTAAAGTGAGAAAAATCATAGATGTGTACTAGGTAATAGTTATGTTAAGCACTCTCCCTTTCAACTTCAATGCATTTTATTGGAGGAGGGAAGGAGTGGTTACCCCTGGTTATGACATCTGCCTGGCTACCTCAGTTCTCTGTTTTTCAGCCTTTCCTTGTCTTCTTAACTGTTCCTTCCAGTAAAATGTGATTCTTTCTGGTCAGGACTAGCCAATAAACCTAAAGAGGCCTTTCCCTGCCTACCCATACCTTCCCCCTATGTAACATTCTATTAGGTACATTCATAAACAGTTTTTACATTGGATTCAATTTCTTTATTTTTCTCATTTTCCATTTATATTCTTTCTCCAATTTTTAAGTATTTCTCTTCTCATAAATTTCAAATAACCCCTCCTTCCTTTTTTGTTTTGCATAAATGTTCTCAGTAAGGCCTATTTTTCTCCTAGCCTGTCCTATCTTATTATACTCTTTCTTCTCCAGGGTAATGAAACACTTGGAGAATTTTTCAAAGAAGAATTAAATTATATGTTGATTCATGGTTTATTCTTCAAATACTGACATCATTGGTGGCTTTTCTGTTATCAAAAACAGTGCAAAGAGTTCAATCTAGGGCCAAAATTGATAACTATGGGGTTGTGTGTCTGTTTTCATGCTGAGACACCCACAGCCAAAGACACATCACAAGAACAAAGCCACTTAGTCAAAAAATCACCACAGTATAGTTCTTTCACTCTTCATTTTCAGTGATTTTCTAACTTCAGTACACACAAACACACACACATATACACAAAGAATTGTCAAAAGCAGTATGTTTTCCCAAGTTTCATACCCCCTTCCAAAAAAGATCACATTGGTATTGTAGTGAGAGTAATTTCAAAGAATTTTTAGAAGCAACAGTGAAAGCAATTGTTTGTACTAAACATGATGCAAACAAGGAGTTGAGCTAAACAAATACTTTAATATTTAACAAGATCAAAGAAGATATAGTAGGGAGCAGAATGAATCAAGGACAAAAGTATGGTACAATATATGATAGATTGCTTCAGTAAAAATAGAAATTCTGGATAAGAACTATGAAATTCTGGAAGATAATGCTATAATACTAAAATGAAAAATTCAATTCAAAATCTCCACAATAGTTTGATGAATCTCAAGGAAGCATAGCATAATTACATAACAAATTGAATATGTTGGATAATTGACACAGAGAGCAAATAATGAAAAGTAATGAGAAGATTAAGTGAGAGCTCTTTGAAAATCTAAAAGAACAAAGTAAAGACTCCAGTAAGACAATAAACTGTGGATTGATGATATAGAAAAACAATTCACTGGAATCATAGGAGAAAATTCTTCTTATTCAGGGGAAAAAAGGCAAATAAACATGACCAAAAAGAAATGCTTCATAGCATACCATAGTCAAATGGCCAAGATAGCCATAGAATATCAAAAGCAGATACAAAGAAATGTTAAATCACTCACAATTATTAACTCAGAAGCAAAAACCCCCAAGATTTTTGAAATGAAAATCTAAAGCCAGAAGGCTTTGAACTGATGTATTTTAAGTACTAAAGAAAAAAATTGAAAACTTCCACTACTATACATAGTCAAATTGAAGGATAAACAAACAATTTCAAAGATAAGTCTGAAGAAATACCAAATGAGTAAGTATTGCAAAAATTCTTACAGGAATCTCAAAACAGATAAAGAGGAGAATCACAATCATGAGACCAATAGAATAGCTAAAAATAACAAAACCCAGATATGAAACAAACACCAGAAAAAGAACAAAGTGAAATCAACTAATACAGAACATTTTCCAGTATTTAATGAAACTATCATAAATCTTCATTAAGTGACACCAAATGACAGGCTGGATCAAAGTACAACACCCTAGTATATGCCACCTCAAATAAACAAGTATTAATACAAAAACAATGAATGTTGTCAAGGATGAGAGAGAAAAGTACCCTCTTGTATTTTTTATAGGATAAAAAACTAATAAAATCTGTATACAAATAGGAATGCAGGTTCTAAAACTGAAACTAAAGGAGAAATACTATCTCATCTAGGTATGAGGAAATGTCAAATGGATGGTACAGGACACCTTAATGTTAACAAAATAAGCCATTCTCAAGTGGTTATGTATCACATATCTCCTCTTATGTTAACATTTTAAATGAGTAAGGGAAGACAGGAAACTAGAAAATCAATTTTATGAATTGAGGGAAGTGAATTTGGAAATGGCAGAGGTAAAGTTTGTAGTCAAATGAAAGTATTGAAAATATATCCTATGCATCTATCAGTATACCAAAACAAATATTATTGCACATTACTAATATTGCTGCAATTTTAAAAAAATTTACATGATGAATGATCCTGTTGAAATGAAGAACCAAAAATAGAAGGAAAGTTATTTTATCTAAATGTTCAAATTCAAATGGGGTCATGCTTAAAAATTGGCATTAGGAAAAAGGAATTGGTGGAATAATTATAGACTGAGTACAGAGGACTTCGCATGGTCTCACTTACTGCATGGCCTATCTGTATAGCATTTCCTTCATTTGGGTACATTTCAAGACCTTTTTAGAAAGAGGATCAGATGACATGCTTTCACAGGAAGTAGAGTTTGCACAGAGAAATGGTGGTAGAAGACCAAGACCTATTTCCAGGCTATAAATTTTTGAGGGGGAGTTTTAGGGTCTATGACTTTAAGATGTTGAATGGTAGGGCTGGGGATATAGCACAGTAAGTGTCTGCCTGGAAAGCACAAGATCCCAAGTTGGATTCCTGAAAAAAAATTTGAATGGTAGTTCATAAACCTAGCTTTGAGGATAAAAGTGGATGAAGAGAAATATTAGAAAAAGTTATAGAGATATTGCTTCTGAGGCCCTTCACAATTACTTACTTTCAAAGTTCTCAGTTGGCCAAAGAGATATACTTTGTGGAGCTATGTTCTGATCAACAATAATTTTCCCACGTGCAACTTCCATGGAAGTTTCTCCAAAATTAATGAGTTGAGCATTGGGTGTGGACAAGAGAGTTGTGTTAGCAAATGGCCAATAAAATACTCAAAGAAGCATTTCCTCTCCTGTCCCTTTCATGATATCTATTGTGCATTTTGGATGTCACTATCTCCTTCAGTTTTTTTATACTAGGGAGACAACACGATATTCATCCATGTGACTGAACCATTTCACCCATGAGCAAAAGGAAAGGAAATGTCTAATATGGAAAGGCAGTGGTCATTGTTAGTCTATTATTGTGTTTTGAAACTCTATTTTGTTTTCATTGCTCTGATTAGTTTGGTTTTATTCTGTTTTGTTTGAGTTTATCATATTTGTTGGCATGGACAGCTATTTCAAGGATAACAGAATATATTGTGGTAGCCACAGTTAATTACCTATTATCTTGTTTTGAAGCTCTGTATTGCTTTCATTGTTTTGTTTTGGTTAATTTTATTCTTTTGTTTTATTTGAATATATTATATCTGATGGCATAGGTAGCTACTTTGAAGATAACAAGAGGCATTAAAGTAGTCATTGTTGCATTCCTATAACCTTGTATCCTGTAACGCTTTCATTGTTTTCTTTTGATTGGTTTTATTATGTTCTGTTTTGTTTGATTTTATTGTGTCTGATCATATGGGCAGTTATTTTGAAGATAATGAAAGGCATTGTGGTAGCCTTTATTGATTTGCTTTTATATTGTTTTGAACTCCTGTATCATATTCATTGTTTTGTTTCGATTGACTGAACTATGTTTTATTTCACTTGATTTTCTTATCTTCAAAATAAATAAATAAATAAATAAATAAATAAATTCACAGAGGGACCAAAGCAGAGATAGGATTGAAAATAAGTAAATGGAAAATTACAAATGTGAGGATTTTAAACAACACAACACATAAGGACAGGAATAACTTATTCTTTCATTGAAAACAAAATTCTCTACCATAAAACAGTAAAACACATGCCACATGTGTATCTTGGAGAAGAAGCAGGTGACACTGGCCAAGTAGAGTGGAGGTTGTGTCCCACTGCTGTGGACCTCAACATGTGCATTCATCAGCTGTGAAAACTCAGTTCGCTTAGTGAAGTCCAAGGCTCCACAGAAAATGTAACACATGGAAGTGATGGGCAAGAAAAGACTAACCTAACGTATGTCATGTTAGATTATATATTTTACTTATACTATTAGGATGAGACTAATATGCAGTATTTTAGTATTATATAGAGCTGTAAGTACACATGCAAATAAGCATTATGGGCCCAAAGGAAAATAATTGAGAAAATTACTAGTCTGTAAATAAAATGTTAAGAAGAATTCAGTTTCCTAATTGAATTCTGCTTTTTTCTATTTTTTTTTAATAAACATGCCTCACTTCTATGGCCATGTCATATTTTTCAGTATAAAATATTTTCTGGTAAACATTGTATTATTCCATCCTTTATAGTTAGTCATTAAATAAGTATGGCTCTGGAAATGCCTTTTCCACCACCATCATCCAAACTTCCTGTTCAGTCACTTGAATGCAAACATTAGTCTGCAAATTAATGCAGTTGTGTCAATTGAAGAAGTTAGTAAATGAAATTCAGCATTGATTTAGAGTATCTCAAGAGAAGATGCAGTAATTCTAGCTTTTAGTTTTCAGCCTGTACTAGAATAGGCATATCTTTTGATTATTGCGTCTTTGACCATTTGTCTTTGGAATCTAACTAATGAATCTTCATAGGAAGTTGTTCCCAGAGGATGATCAAACACAGCAGGATCTGAATGCCTATTACATGAGGCACCCTGAGATCACTAGGCCTGGAGGGAAGGTGTGCAGTCTCTGCATACAGTCTCTGTTTCTTCCTGCATTCCTTTTAGATAAAACTCCCTGGGGAGGTTTCCATTTAACCAGGCCCTGGAAAAGAATTTATAGCATGATAGAATTTAACTCACTGTAATATGAATGCTTAAAACATAAAAATGTTATGTCAAGAAAAACAAATATGTCTTAGATTTAGCTTCTTATATGGATTTCTTATTTTACTTCTCAGAGTAATTTGAGGTTGACTACTTTTTATCAAAAGTTTTATTTTTCAGCAAATTTGTCTCTCAGTAAAATAGAGGAATGATAGGAAATTATTCCATTGCAATTTAAGTGAACCAGGAACCCAAATAAACTCAGGCATATTGGTACATAAAAGCCAAGCAACAGGATTAATCCACATGGCAATGAGTGTATGACTGCCCCATGAGGAAGGGGAACTTGTCCTCTGCACACAGTAAGAGAATGACCACAGGATATTCTTAGAAGTGTCCTCCTTCCACACTTAACAGAGATGCAGCCTGAGCAGAGAGGAAAACTATTTTTCAGCCAAGTGAGCCAGATAACAGTGATAA
Source organism: Dasyprocta punctata (assembly GCA_004363535.1). Lineage (NCBI taxonomy): Eukaryota > Metazoa > Chordata > Mammalia > Rodentia > Dasyproctidae > Dasyprocta > Dasyprocta punctata. The sequence continues at coordinate 33,077 of RJWM01010048.1, read as the reverse complement.
TTTCCTGTCTTTTCTTCCTATCTCAAACATTGTTGGTTTGGGAACAACCTGAGAATTTCTCACTTTCTCTGCCTCTGCATAAAAAGAAGGAAAAGTAAAGTGAAGAAAGACCCTGAGTGTCCCAGCCCCTCTGCTGGGTTCAGAGGCACCCAGAGTAAACAGGGAAGAACACAGACACTAGGCATCCATCCATCCTGGAGCTAGGCTGGAAATTCAGGCACCTGGGTCATGGTCAGGCCCTGCACACAGGTTACATAGATATTATGTTTACCCATCACCATCCTCTTCAAAAGCAGAGGAGACTAACAAACCACAGTGGTCCATCTCACCCCTGGGAAACCTGGGAGAGGATTGATGTCACCAAGAACAGGTGGAACTCGGCCTCCGGAAAACCTCCCAAAGGGGCTCTCTTATTTCAGCAAAGTATGTGATTGAAACAGGGAAATAAGGTGATTTTCATGTTCTTACTTTTACTAGACATTGTCCAACAACAGACACCAGAATGGTTGCAACTTGACTCTCAGCAAGGTGCCTCTCTAACACACCTGCAACTTCAAAAGCTAGTGCTGTGGTGTGATGAGGGCGGGGGCATGCTGACATGGTGAAGCTTAGAGAGGAAGAGACCTGGCCCCACTGTTAACATTCCTGGTCCCCAGAGGCAGCCTTCCAGAAATTTTGCTGGTGTCAGCACAGCCTCCTCACTGGGTCACAGCCATGAGACTAGAGGCTATTTTGGAGTCCTATGCCAATCACAGGCCTGCAGCTGCCATGCAAACAGCACCCTGCCACTTCTTGGGTTACTCTAGTAGTGCTCCCTTCAGTGCACTGGAGCCCCTGTGCTATAACTCAGGTCCCAGTAAAATTAAGACTCACTTTGGTGTTCCTGAAACTGGCTTGTAACATGGGCTCAAAAGCCTGTATATCTGCTCAGAACTGGGGTCCACAAGTAGAGGGGATAGAGTAGTGGAATCATAAGAAAGAGCAATGAGCATTAGACAAGGTCAGCATTGAGGAACTCAAGAGAACTGCAGCTACAAACAGCAGCAGTAGTGCCCAGCACCTAGCAGGGCTCGCACATAGTGTCTGGCCCCAGTCCACCCTGGAAGCCTGCAACTAGCAGAGCAGGCAGCAGCTCTTGATAGCATCACTGTACTGTGACCAGCAGCAGCTGGCACCAGAAGGAGGACAGCAGCAACTCAGCTCAGCACCCAGTGTGGTGGACCTGAGTTATTCAACACAAGTCTGCCATGGACAGTGGTGGCCAACAGCAGCACTGACCAGCAGCTATAGGGTCAAATATGTCGTGCAATTTTATCTGCTCTCATCATGTGACATCAGAACTGCAAGCATTTTCAATGGATATATTCTTTTCAGGTATGTGATGTTGGGAGGTATTGAAACTGGAAATTGAATACACATGCAGGGCTGTGGCATGGCTGGAGCATGGCCAACCTGAGAACAAAGAGATGCAGCAAAGGGCAAGATAAGGTCACAGCTGAGAGCACCTGGGTCCAACTCCAATTAACTAAAGACTGTAGCTGCAGGCATTTCACTCCTATAGGGAAATGCAACATAGAGATGTTCTCCTAGGCTATTTCTCCTCAATTAACATAATCAGTTACTTGGAAAAGTCCTTGAAGCACTCCCAAGGTCTGCTAAGTTTCCTGTGTTTTCCACTCTAATTCTCTACTTGTTTAAAAACTAAATACATATGGGCCACCCAGAGATACTCCTCGTCTTAGACCCCAAAGTCTTGAACTCTGCAGAGGGTTTTGATCCTCCTGGGGACCTAAAATCATACTACTTGTCTCATTTATTTATTTATTGGTTCTGGGGATGAAACTCACAACCTTGCACCTACCAGACAGGCGCTTAGGCTGCTAGCTAAATCCCCAGCCATGTCTCATTGATTTAAAACTTCATTGTACACTTGCTTGGGAGATTGGGGATCTTGGCCAGATCCCCAATAACTGGCACATGGAATAGGGACCTGAATTCTTGGACTAATAATTTTAGTCTGAACGAGTAAGTCTACCTTGAGTGGAAAGGGTGGAAATTGAGCAGGCCTTCACAAGATGGACCCTTTATTGGGTACACCTGGAGAGCAGAGGGAAGCACAGTGGTGAGTCTTCCTACTGTGAACAAGCCAATTTATCTGGTAGTAAAATGGGGCAAAAGTTTTCAGCTGAGGAGCAAAGGTACATACAGCTGCTCCAAAGCCTACTCAAATGATCAGGGGCTTATGTGCCAAAGAAAGACCTACCAAAAATGTTGAAAGAGGTAACCAAATACAATTCATAGTTTCCTCAGACAAGTACTATAGATATTGATAATCATGAAAGAATTGTAAAAAATCTTAAAAAGGCACACAGCACAGGAAAAATCATCTCCCCTGAGTACATTCTCAACTTGGAATCTGGTCCATTCAGTTTTGAGTCCATTACAGAGCTCACAGTCAATAGCTTCTGATTCAGACATGGAGGAAATAAAAGAGCTCCCAGCTGGGATGCCTGCTGCCAAGACAGAGTCCTTGGAGGAATCAGCTCAGCAGGAGCTGGAGCCTTTACAAGGGAAATCCCATATGGCCCCATCCAGAAACTTACAGGTTTTAAGGGAAGAGTCAGCTGTAAGAGAGGAAAACAATAACATCCCTGCTTGCTTCCCAGTTAGAATTGAAAGAGATGCTAAAGATCATGAGTATTTTGTTCATACATTCCTTTGAAATACAACTGCTAAATAATCTTTAAAAAAGTGTGGCTAACTATGGAGTCCAAAGTTCATTTACTGTGGGACTTTTATAAAATGTTTTGGATATGTATCAGTGGACACCTTATGATATCAAACATTGGCACAAACATGTCTGTCTTCTGCTCAATTCCTTCATTTTGATGTAAAGTTAAAAGCTCTTGTTTTGAGGCAGGCTCATAGAAACAATGGGTACAAATTCATGTACAGCAATAAATGAGGAATTGCTTTCTGGAACACGAATATATGTGCCTCTTGAGGAACACATTCAGTGTCCTGACAAGGTATATTCCCAATTGACAAATTTAATGATAAAAGCATGGACAACAATTCCAGAGGATGGAGCTCCTGTGCAGTCCTTTTTACATATTCTTCAAGGCCCCACAAAACTTTTACCCAATTTGTGACTAAATTACAAGAAACCATTCGCAGACTCATTTCAAGCACAAAAGGAGCAGTTGGTCTTTACTGGGAAAGGCTAATCTGAATCTAAAAGAAATAATTATTGTCCCTAGTGTGATCACTGGTGATTGTAGAGATGAGACACAAGTTCTTGAATGTGCTATGGATCTCTGAGTTTTGAACAGGATGACTCTCTGTTGGTCCCCCAAATGTTCCTTAGTGGACATTGGCTCTTGACCACTGAAAATCTCCACTTATCTATCATTTCTCTGCAAATAGACTAGGAATTCTTGCTAAACTTTTCAGTGGGTTTTTAGATTAGACTATTCCTCCCTTCAGAGATTAAACTGAGGCAGTATGCAACAATTGTTTACATTCCACAGCAGCTATTAGGGGAAGGGTTTACATTTGTGCCTTACATATATTAATTAAGAGTAAATAGCCCCATCTTTTCTATGTGCATAGAAGACTGATGTGCATTTACTAACATTTAAAATGTGATTGCTAGTTGATAATTTATAAGTTTAACCTGTGAGCTTCAAAGATACAGAAATTTAAGTAACACATAACTATGTCCTGCTGCGAGGAAGAATTGCCCAGGTGATTAGATGGATAATACAACTGTCTTGGAGGCTTTATGCCCTAGGGCCCAGGACTGGAATTCCCCAAGTCATTTCTTGCTTTATCTAGCTCCAAAGGTGATCTCCCTCACAGTATAGCCAGAGAAATCCTCTATTTACCAACTCATCTTTTTGCATAGCCCTCTTCCAATGAACAAAAGCAGTAGTCTATTACAAAGTTATGCTTCCTCCTTTAAACATTCCTGTTACAGTAACTTATAAATGTCATACAGACATGGGAAACTCAATGCCAAAGCCCCTTACTCCTTTGGAATGCATTCTTAAAGCATAGCCTGCCTACTCCCTAGAGCCAAAATGGAATGCAGAGGGAAGTACTAATTATGATGTTACTTTACAATTAGAGGCATAGTATAAAAAAGGAGGGAAAATGGTCAGAATTATCTTATGCTCAGACTTCTTTGCATTGAGAAATACTCCTTATTTATATTCTAAATGTAAAGGTGAGCTACAGGAAAGCTCAGCACCTCCAGCCCTTAAGGCATTTACTACCCTATAGCCTGAGATGACTTCTCCCAAACCTTTGGAACCTGAGAACAAAACAGCATTAACCGAATCTGCACCCACCATTACTGAACCTGAGGTTTCCCCTACTTGCTCTTCCTGTCTTAAGGATGAGGCTTCTAGACCAGCTGAAGAAAGAGCACATCTATCCCTTAAAACTCAATTAAGTAAATAAAAATGAGAGTTCATCCCATAATAGGCAGTATATACTATTAACTTTTAAATTCCAATAAAGATGAAAATATCACAGTAAAAAGATTATGCAATCAGGTAAAGGGTAAAAAGTCTTTTGGAAAGATCTTCATACTGAACAATCAAAGTACCCAGTCCAGTGCTAATTTTGGGCCAAGGGTATGCTTATGCTCTTCCAGGAAATTCTAAATGACCTATCAGGGTGCCAATGTGTGCTGTACAGCTGCATCATGGGCCAAAACCCAGAGAAGGAGCTGATTCCACCACTCAAAAAGCAGATGCTCAATCCTATGACAGTGATGCCTCAGAGACTACACCACAACCCATAGAAAAGGATGAAGCTAGAACCAATCTTACTTGATGCCCAGGAAATTGTAAAAATGAAACCAAATGTCTAAATACATGATAACCAGACTGAAAGTTTAATGAAGGTAGAGGACACAAATGTTACTAGCATTCTTAAAATAAAATACAAAAATACATTTTAATTATAGATAAGATTTTTTTCCTTTCCAAAACTCTTTTTACAATAGATCTCTACTAATTGACCTAAAACAATTCTGGCTAGTCAATTTATAGTTATAAATTCTAAATTTGTAAAAAATTATTGCAATTCAATCTAATTAAAAATATATTTCAGTGCACTCTGACTTTGTAAGATGTTTGTTAGTCTGTCTGTGTACCTGTTGTCTGTTTGTAAGTAGTTGTTGCAAGTTGCTGAGCAAGTGATCATTTACATGTGTGGAGTGGAAAGCACAAGTGCCCATACAGGAGTGCCCAAGTGGCACGGAGCACCTGAGAAATTCCCTGAGGGAATAGGGTGCTGGAGGTGAAGAACTGTTCCAACACTGAGAACATGGGGTGTAAGAAGTAACCTAGTTCAGCAAAGGGACATGATACAAGTATATAAAGAGCCCCTGGAAACTTGAAGAGTTCTCATAGACTCAACAAGCTGTATGCTTGTCTCTATGTCTGTTTGAATCTGTATAGGTTGTCTGTCCAAGTTTGTGCATTTGTTCATCCTATTAATTGCTGTTTCCTTTTATTTGAGCTCAATAATTTTCTTTTTGCTTTCTTTTGCATTTCTAGATCATTTCATCAAAGTTAGCATTAATAATAGATTTAAAAGTCATGCTTCTACCTGGGTTCCCAACTAGTCAAAATGATGCAAAAACTGACTATGTAAATGCAATATATATTGACGCTTATTATGGACTTGAGAGTCTCATTGTTTAAAGAATTAATGGATTAAAAGTTATGATTGGCTTTTTCATAAATCATCAAAAAATTATTAAGATGAGTAAACAAAATCCCTTGGGGTTGGGATTGTTGGACAGGACTCCAGTTGATGAATAGGAAAGCAGCTGCCTGGTAATACTTTTAACCAGTTCTTGTACATTGATTGGAGGCCCCAGTGATCTCCACAGCCTTATGGGAGACACCCCAACTAAAGTTACAAAATATATTATTGTAATATGTTTGCATTGGTCATCATCAAAAGAAACAATACAATAAGTTTATTGATTTAAAGATGCCTATGCGAAGGTTTCATATGGCTATGACAGATTGTTGTCAACCTCATGGTATATTAATGTTTTCGTGATTCCAGATAAAAAGGCTTCAAAAATATGAAACAGGGATTTTATATGGTAACAGAATTTTGTTTCAGATTCAGACTTCTGCCTTCCACAAATGCTTATGAAATGTACATCTCACTAAAGGTCAACAAGTTAGGTAAAAGTTTTTATATATTATATAGGGATGATTGACCAAAAAGGGGGATATTTTATGTCAAAATTAAAATCCAGGTATGTTACAAAATGTCATGATGATCATGCTATAAAATTGTATTTGGTTTTGGGTCCTGACTTACTGTGTAAAGTATGTAACTGTTAACACTCTATAGTTATTCCAATGTTAAAATATCCATGGATAGTAGAAAATAAGTTTCATGTAATGTTCTAAGATGTTTCATATTTAGACAAGATAGTAATGTTAAGCTTACTGCCTCTAATACATTGTATTGTTATCAATCTTTTCCTCTGGATGTTCAACAACTGAGGTTCAGAGACCAAAAATTAGAGAGACAGATGGGCTAAGAGGATAGCCAATATTTTGGCCCTAGCCATTCAAGGTCAATGAGGACCCAAGACATAAAAGAAATTCTACTTGCATTATCCATAGATACTCAGTGAGTCCCAGGTCTTCTGATGAAGAAGATTATGAGACTACAAAGGAAAGTGATCTTTGATATATGGTATGCCTAAGGAGAGTCACCAGGGGAAAATATCTCCCAAGTTTTCATAGTAAGCAACTTGGTCAAGCAATGGCCGTGACTTGTCCTGATGGTTGACACTGCCTGAAGAGCCAAGAGGTGCTATGTATGTCTCCAAAGCAATTCCGAAGGAAACCTAACTGACCTTGATAGATAGCAAGAAATGGGTTGTATTTAATACAGGTCTCATTTTAACTTGGTATTGAACCTCCTGCAGACAAGTATAACTTCAAAAGGTATAATGCAATGCCATAGTAAAATGATAGCTGTAAAAAAAAAGCTCAAATCATTAACACCTTCTGACAATTACTGGCTACACTGGTGACTGACTACTGTTATGGATTAATGGACTGTACAGTGTTTATTTGTGGGCATTCTAACACAGCTTCTCCAACTTCAATGGACCACCCATTCCATGCAACAACTAAACCAAAAGGAGGAATATGCTAGGAGCCATTGAAACTGGAAATTAAACACACAGGCAGGGATGTGGCATGGCTGGGGCATGGTCAGTCTGAGAACAAAGAGACACCTTAAAGGGCAAGATAAGGTCACAACTGAGAACATCTGGCTCCAACTCCAATTAACTAAAGACTGTACCTGCAGGCATTTCACTCCTGTAGTGAAATGCAACGTGGAGATCTTCTCCTAAGATACTTCTCCTAAATTAACATAATCTAATACTTGAAACAATCTTAAGGTCTGATCAGTTGCCTGTGCTTTTCACCCTAATTCCCTCCTTGTTTGAAAACTAAATATGTATGGGCCACCCCGAGATATTTCTTGTCTTAATCCACAGAGTCTCGAACCCTGCAGAGTGTTTTGATCCTCCTGGAGCCCTAAAATCATGCCATTTGTCTCATTTATTTAAGCCTTCACTGTACACTCATTTGAGAGATTGGGGATCTTGGCCAGGTCCCCAATAATGTGAGATCGAGTTCCAACTATGCCTTGGAGCATGACATGGTGGTGTCCATATTCTACACTATTGTGATTGCTGCACTGAGTCCCATCATGTACTGTTTGTGGGACAAAGATGTCATAGAAGCAATGCAAAAAGTGTTTGGGAAAAAGAGTTTATAAACACAGTATATTTTTCACCCTAAACTAATACTAAAATTTAAAATTGATATTCGGTATTGCCAGTGTAAAGAGAGTTAGTTGAAAATGTTTAGTTTACTCATATGAGTCTTTCCTCTGTGATCATTAAAGATAAAAAGCATGAAGAATTCCCTCCTACAATGTACTGAAAGCAGAAATAAACTATCATCAATTTTTTTCCAATGTTTGTAACAATATATGTATGTATTTCCATACATAGGTGCTGGTACCTGCTAAAATACAAGAAGCACACACAGCCCTGTATCTACATAAACTTTAACATGCTGTGTATTATATTTCCTTAAGCTATCTAAGTTGTATTTTTTGGTTTCCCATAATTACATTTATAAATAATTTTGTAGTGTTAGCTTAGTGGCTTGATCAAATCCTGTGTCATCCACTGGAAGACTGTATTGCTCTCATAATGCCAGAACTTTTTCTCTGAAGACCTGTATGTTTAATTACAATTTACAACAATTTCCTTCATTCTTTCACTTACAGCAATCACATCATTGTTTTTTAGCTTCAGATTTATTGGCATTATCACTTGTCTCATTGTTAAGGGTTAAGTTATTCTGCTTATATTATATGCTTATATTATAGGGCAGGCAGAAAGCACATTCTTTAAATTGAAAGCAGTAAGCACTAGCATTTATTGGGACTCCACCTAAACTTGACAATTAGAACAACGCCACCAACCCTGCCACCACCTACAACACTGCAGTTCATTTAAATAAATAGTACTTCTCAGTAGATTTGGCTCTTCTGACACTGGAGTCCGCATTACTCATTAGGAGATTTTCCACAACCCTGCCCCCCACTCTGCTTTTGTTTCTGTTTTCTTTTGACCCCTTCTGTGCTCTGAGGCTCCAGCCTTCTTCACTGCCAGGTCACAGATAGAAATGACAGAAAATGACCTTGCTGTGCTGATGCTGATTCCTGCTCCCAACACATCTCAATTTCTCTGCAATTTGCTTGCTTCTTCAAGATGAGTCTAACTGTATTTTCCCTTCCCCATTCCTCCTTATTACATTTAAATAATTTTGTGAATTCACTTACTCCCTAAAGGATTCCCTTTATTTATTAATTATAGCAACTCTCTTTGTACATAGAGTATAACCAAGTATAATTTTCTAAAATGTGCTCAATACATTTAAATAACACTGCAACAGTGAAATACAGTATATACAGGGATATATACTCCAATATATTCCTACATGGTATCTCAAAAATCATTTTATTCTTGTATTGGGCAATTTCTTTTGATATAACATTACTTCCTTCAAATATAAAACTGCAGATTGTACCCATGATCATTATGTAGTCAAGGAGTACCTCTTATGATTCACACAGAATATATGAGCTTATATGCATATTTGTGTGTGTATGTTACTAAGAATTGAACAGTTCCTTAAACATCTTAGTATTATAAACACTGGTGAATTTTATGAATATACAAGTTTAAATTTGCATCATAGAACTCAGTCACAATCATAGCAAAAGAATGAACCATAGACTTGAAAATTATGCACTTGTCAAATTAATAAAAAGTACACAATTAGTCCATAGATCAATGGATAGCAAATATATATGAATAAAAATTCTAAATAAAGAAATCTCTCATGGTAAATACCTGTATTTCATTATAACACAACTGAAAAACTTGAAATATAGAATCACATCTAATGCTCTTAAAAGTCATTAACTTGGTAAAAATTTAAAAGATGGAACTCGAAAGTAGTGGTAAGGAAGTGAACAGCTCCATTCTTCTGTCAAAAGTTTAGCACTGATAGACATTTTGCCAAATAACTTGCAAACTTCTGCTAAGTTTTGTATTCAGCCAAATGAGAGGGTGACTATGAGTAAATGAATTAACATCCAGGAGCTCAAAAAAAAAAAAACAAAAAAAAGAAAAAGAAAAAAGAAGACATTGAGTACTATATTATAAAAAATTATACACATTTCTGAAAACTTATACAATACTTTCCTGATGAAAACATAAATTAAAAAATAACTATACTTGGTGGATATCACTTATATTAGAAAACTCATTTAACTGGAAAGGATTAGGAAACATTGAAATAGAAAGGAGCATTCTAACATTGTCAATGGTATGAATAAATCTTATGGTAAAATGGATAAAAGATCAATTAATGCAAATACAAAGAATGTCAGTGGCACTCTAATATTCAGAATAAACATTTTTAATATATTATAAATATAAAAATCTGTGAAATTCCATTAGTTTTAAAGATTTCAATAATTGAATGAGAACCTGACATAAACAACTTGAAAAATGAAAGGTCTATTTTGGTTCATGATTCAGAGGTTTCAGTTCATGGTCTACTGATTTTATTGCTTTAGACCTAAAGCAAGTCAGAAACATAAGAAAAGGCAAAGAGAAAAGCTGCAGTGTATTGCAGCCAGGAATCTGAAAGGATCAAGAAGTCGAACAGGAGAGATCCTAGAACCAGATTCACCCCTCATAGTCACTTCCATGATCTACTAGACCTATTCCCTTATTCATTACCTTCCTATAACACCATCCAAATATTTTTGCTGTCTTCATAATCTGATTATCTTCCAAAAAGCCTATCAGTCCTCAACTAAACCTATAGTTTTAGGGGACATTTGTGTTCCATACCACGACACTCTCATAGTTGTAATTACAAATGCTACCATTTATATCTGGATGGCTTGACCAAATATCACCTAATCCAAAAGAAAACAAATCCCCTGGTAAACTCAGATCATTTTCCATGGACTCACTGCTACCGGATTCCAGTTCAAAGATTTCTTGTGCTTTCTGGGTTCTGTGTAATCAACTATTCATGCCATGTGATTTTGATACCAGTGACGATGTTCTCAAATTTCTGGTGCCATCACCGGGATACTCTTGGGGGCAAATTAGTTCCCATTTCAGCGTGTCCTCTAAAGCACAGGCATCAATCACTTTCTTTAATTTCTCACTGACTTTCAAGATTATATCTTAGCATTTTTTATGACTTGACTTAAGTGAAAAAATAATTCACCCAAAAACCCCAGGGAGGGCTGACTCCTCCTGCTGCTGAGCCCTCTCCTATCACTGTAGGTGTCCCTGCAGATCTTTTGCTTACTCAGATTTTGCTCTGTTTTCTCTTGATGTCTGCTACTCTGAGTCTCTTACCAATAACACAATTCCTCACTTCCCAAATCCTAGAAGAAAGAATAGATAAGGTCTTCACTGTCATTTTGATGAACGCTGGGACAACATACCTCGTTGTTATGGTTTATGGTCCTGTGGCCCCACCAAGTCTCATGCAATCATGACATGGACATGGTAAACTGTTCATTGAAGGACTAAAGCATAGATAGGAATGACAATAGGTAAACAGAAAAGAACAAACCTAAGAGTATTAAAAAATTAAAATGCATAAGGATAAGTATTATTCATTTATTCTGCACTTATTAATATTTAAGTCAATCACATGTCCCAGGTACATTTTTAAGTCTTAGAAATACAACTCTGAGGACAATCAGGCACATTCTCTAGCTTCATGACCTTGACAGCAGCATATTAGTACATTTAAACTGTAATCAAATCTCACAACAAAATAATAGAACAATAATGTGTTTAGAGAGAAGGTGCAAAAGACTTGTGACAGTCAAATTATTGTTTAGAGGAGAAAAGAACTGAACCTTCAGGAAGGAAACTTTATTAAGTTGAATGTTGAATACTCTCATTATTTTATATTGATCCAGAAAATAGCAGATAATGAAAAACTGACCCTTTCTGACATTTGACTTCTGTGAGAGTAACATACAAAAATATTTCTTGAATTTGATTGCAAGTTACTAACCATAAATATTTCATGAATTTGGTAGTAATGCTAAGTGGATTTCATGTAAAAATGAGACCATCCCAGTTTCTCTATCTCCCTTCTCATTACCTATCTACTTTTTATTACACTTAATATCAAACCACAACACACTGATATTCCAGAAGACAACAATATTGACTAAAATGCTTCTTGAAAGTTTTGGAACTCTGGTGTATGTGAAAAATGACCTGGAAGGCTGAAAAATTTTAGAATCTTAGAGTAGTGCAATATGCACAAATAGTGTACAATTAGGTAATTTTTTTCTTGCAGAAAGCTCACTTAAAATATTATGATCAGGGAAATGAATTTCAAAGAACTACAAATTTGATGAACTCAGTTTTCCTTACATAAAATTGCAGCCAAAATATAGGCAGTACTGTGTGACTGAAATTTCAGTTGCATTAGTTTTAGAGAAATATTGCCTGTTGGTTCTGCTGCCAAACTTTGCTTCTCCCTATAAATATGTGTGAAACCATTTTAGACAACCTGCAAGAAGAAAGTAGAGATTCAAATAGAAACGAAGTATTGTTTTGAATCTCAAATGAATATTTACAAATTATCTGTTAAACAGAATTTTGTTTTCATTCTTGTGTATTGATGTTATTTTTCCAACACAGGCACAAAACAACCACCCATTTCTAACAGAGTTAGAGCAAAAGTAAAGCAGATATCTACACTGTTGTACAGCTTTGTCTTTCGTCTTTTCTTAGTGTTTCATAGTACATACTGCCACAAGTACAGAACATTTTCTGTCTCAAATATTTCCCTTCTATCACCTCCAGAAAATAAAAATTGTATAATACATTCTTCCTTGTTGTTTCTCACAAGCTACATGCATTCATCTGTGCAGGTTTTTTAACTCAGGGGTTTGAATTTTCCCCTGGTTACTTAAAAAACTCCTCTTTCATGTGCTTGGTTAATTGACACATTTTCATTAAATGCTACATTGATTGAACTCTTTCTCATGGCCTCTCCCTGCTACAACTACTGAACCCCATTTGCTGTGTTCTGTCACACATTGTTTGTTCAATCAAAGTACATTTTATGACCTAGTATATTTTATCACTTATTTTTCTGTTTTATTTTGCATTGATGGGAATCTGTCATCTATCACTACTACAGTGACACAGTCAGGTACCCATATCACCTTTCAAATCTTCTTCAGATCAATGAGTTATTTAGAAGAATTTATTAGAAGTGTTCCTTAAATTTCTGTGAGTATACCAAGCTTAATTAAAGAGTCATTTTTTATCTTCAATGGAATAGAGTATCAAAATAATAGTTCAAAAGTAAAAAAAATTTGTTGACTAATGAGTATTTTAAAAATGAATTCAGAACTTCATATTATACTTAGACATAAAAAGAAAAAAGCCATATTATGTATGTAAAGTGCAAGCATAGTAGAAAGCCAAACCAAAATACATATATGAAACATCAAGTGATGTGAACACAATAAATGGAAATATATCATGAAGCACATAAAAATTTAAAAAAGCGGTTGCTACTACTAGATGCTAGAGAGAAAAATAAACTTAACCTAGTAAAACTGAGGAAATAAAATGTTAAAGCATAGCAATTAAAACACTATATTTTTATCAAAGGTCACATATTATTTATTAAAAAATGAAAATAGTAGTAAATTATTCAATGCAAAGAAAAGATTAAGCTTGCTTTTGATGGATATGCTAATAAGTAGAGAGTTGATACTACTCATATGCATACATTAAATTACCACAACCTACCTCATAAATTTGTGTAAATATTATCATTCAAAATTGCAAATAAAATAAAAAGCTTGCATTTGATTCTTTAACCAAAATGATAGAAAATAAAAAATACCATGAGAATACTATAAAGAGAGAGAGAAAGTGCAAAGGAGAAAAAAATGAGGTAAATAAAAGTGGGAATTTAAAATTTGATGGCCTTGTAGTTGAACTACATGAATGTTTATGCTGAAAGTGATCAAAAATCCACAGTCTGACTTTCACTTCTGCTGTGAAACAGCAGTTACATGACTGCTCTGCCATCATAAGCAGTGCTATGCATGGCCTGAGTAGGTTTCAGTTACAAGATATCTTGAGGAAAAATTCTTCCTCCTGGCAGGCTGCAATCTCATGCCTGTACAGGTGATACTGAACTAGAAATTCATCCTCAACCTCTCCTTTAGTTTAAACCTAACTTTAGGGTTCTAGTTAGGGTTAGGGTTGGGGCTGGAAGTCTAGATGGGGTTGGTTTTGGGGCTGGGGTTAGTGCTGTTCAGGCTAGGGTTAGGGTTAGTGCCAGCCCATTCAGTATTAACTAAACTGTGAATGAATGCACAGCCTTTCTGGAAGTCCATGAACAATATAATATTTAACAGACATAGCTCTTATTCTTCATAAAAAATTTTCTCCTGGAATTTCCAGACATGAGTCCTTTTTACTAAGAGGATCACTTTTCTGTTTTTATCACAGTTGAATATTCATGACTTATTGCAATATTTACAATAGCTATGTTCCGTGATTGTCACTGTGTACTTTTCCCAAATCCACATTTGCTCCCTCATCTTGGACACATAATTCTCAATAAAATATTTCAGTTTTGTTATTGTATTTTAATTTGTATTTATTCTTTTCAAAACAGCATTTGACTTGATTATATATAACCAAAACAAGTTTTTGTCCACTGAATTCATTAAAAAATTTATATTAAATACAGGGCTAATATTGTGTTTCTGATCATTTTACTTTTTAAAATAAAAACAAAATCAAGTACTGTAAAACAGTAAAACATATCCCACATCTGTAGCTTGTAGATGAAGCAGGTGACAGTGGCCAAATGGAATCTCTCGCACTCTTGTGGAACCTCAAAATGTGCATTTATCAGCTGTGAATACTCAGTTCATTTAGCTGAGGAACCATAGAAAATGTATCACACGAAGGTGTTGGGCAAGAAAATCTAACTCAGCATACATCACGTTGGATTATGTTTTAGTTGCAATATTAATATATGACTGAATGCATAGCTACAATATTTATAAACAGGTAGAAGGACACATACAAATAAGCTGTATATACACAAAGGAAAATAATTGGAGCAATTATTTGTATGCAAAAAATGTTAACAAGTTTAGAATTCCTTTGTTTTCTTTATTGAATTTTGTTGTTTTCTGTTTTTTTTCTAATGAAATTGCCTTATTCTATGGCTGTATAATACTTCATATATAAAATGTTTTCTGATGAATATTGCATTGTCCTATCCTTTATAGTCAGTTATTAAATAAAAATGTCTGTTTGTCTTGGTTACTTTTCTCTTGTTGCTGGGACAAAACACCCAACATCCCAAATAAAGGAAGGAAAAGTTTATTTAACTCACTGTTCGTGGGTTTCAGTCCATAATCAGCAGGCTCCACAGCAGGGTGGCATGGCACTGGGGCAACACTTAGACAGCAGCCAAAGCAAAAGCAGCCGGATAAGAGCAAGCCTGTTTTTCTCCCTTATATTGTACACAGGCAACCCCCACCCCGGGTGGGTGTAGCATTCACAAATCTCCTTGCCTTCCTTTGAGGATATTTATAAAGTAAGACCCCTGGCTAGCTGCTGTCTCTCAGTTAAACTTCTAAACTTCTCAAGTTGACACAATGTATCAACCATATCACTGTGGAATTGTCTTTTTATTTTATTTTATTTATTTATTTATTTATTTATTTATTTATTTATTTATTTATTTTTTGGGTAATCCAACTCAGGACCTTGCGCTTTCCTGGCAGGCACTATACTGCTGAGCTATATCCCTGGCCCCTCCTAGAAATGTCTTCTCCATCACCTTAACCCAAAAAAATGTGCAATTTATCCCTGGAATGTAAATGTCAGTCTCTGCAATCAATCTGGTTGTATCAATTTAAGAAGCAAATAAGTGAAATTCAGCAGCAGTTTAGAATATCTCAAAAGGAGATGAAGTGATTTTGGCTTTCACGGTATGGCCTCTAATGCAATAGGCCACGTCTTTTGTTTCCTGAGGCCTTGACCTTTCATCCTTGGAATCAAGCCAAAGAATCTTCCTAGGAAATTGTGCCCTGAGGTTGATCAAATGCTGCAGTATTCCCAATGCCCATTACATGTGGCGCCCTGAGATCACCAGGCTGGGAGGGAAGGCGTACACACTTCACCATATATTCTCTGTTCCTTTTTCCATTGTTTTAAGAACACAATTCCTGGTGAAGTTTCCATCTGAACAGTCACTGAAAAAGATTTTCTAGCATAATAGAATTTATCTCATGAAAATATGAATGCATTAAAACACAAAAATAAGTTATATCAAGAAAAACAAATATATTTCAGATTCAGCTTCTTATTTGTTTTTTATGTTTTATTCCTCAGAGTAATTTGAGTTTGATCAGTTTCTACAAAGATAATCTTGGAAGAAGTTTTATTTTCCAGCAACTTTGTCAAGCAGTAAGTATCATTTTTCACACTGGAGCGGATTAGATTATACAAAAGGAAATGGGTATTTCATCAGAAAAATTTGTATTCACATAATATTTAGGTGTTACCATGAGAAATGGTAAGATCTATGAAATGAGAATGTACAATTGGTAGTATCAAAATGGCTAAGCAATGTACGTATTTTGAAAATGTAATATTTTGAAGAAATTTCATTTTAATCATCAAGTTCTTTTTCAGTTGAAGGTTCATACTTTCCCTCTCTCCCACTCCACTAACCCCACAAAAGAGGGAGAAAATTTTGTTTCAAAGAAAAGTATTCTTGAGTACTTTCAAAGCAGACAAAGGGACTCATGTGTCAAATCTCTATTACCCTGTGCAATTTCTGGCAAGAATTTTATGTCCATGTCACCCCCACTTTCCTTCCTCTCCTGACCAAATGAAACCAGACCTTCAGCCCATGATGCGGGATCTGCATGTGCTTCTCAGGGGGAGGTGATATCTTCTGACACAGCATCACCTCCCTGTCTGGACATCTCAGCTGACACTGAGGAGTGGTGCACATTGGGCTCTCAGTGGGAGAAATCTGGAGAAGCAGCCTGTCATTAAAATATTCCAGTGCTTAAAACTTCATTTTCCCCTCACAGCAACAATAGTATCTTCAGAATAGCAATGTGAGGTCTCTCATTGGAAGATACCTCACCTGTGTTCCTGCAAAGTGAAATTTATTGCTATTAATATCAAATGGCTTTGGGAACTAAGGGGGCATTGCAACACTTTGCACCTGTGTTGTCAGCATGCATTATTACATAGCCTTTCTCAGACTTGAATAAACAAGTTAAAGACAGAAACACAGTATTATAACCATTCTGTGTCCTGTCAAGGAAGCTTAATACAATCACACTTTTAATGAGTCTTTGATTTTACTTCATGTAAGAGAAGACCCATGCTCACATTCCGTACTGAAATATATGCACAATCATAACTGTGGTATGATATTTTCATAGGGATTAAATGTGTTAATAAAGAAAAGTATTTGGAATAGTATTAAGTTCACTCTAAATGAATAGGTTAACTTCTTTTATATGAGCTAAATGTCAATGTATATCATTCCTATAAATTACTACTGAAATTATTTTCTCCTATTCAGTGAAATATTATTAATTAATAAAATACTGAAATAAACACCATAATACTGAAGTATTAATAAAAACAAAACAATTTTATAGCCAGTAGGGTGTGTATCAACTTTAATCATTGAAGTGTTAATGCCAAAGCACACCATGGGTAGAAGGAACATCACCAATGTGCCTGACTTCATCCTCCTGGGGCTGGCAGATTCTGAAGAGACACAGCTGGTCCTCTTCCTGCTCTTCCTCCTCGTCTACCTGGTCACAGTGCTGGGGAATGCAGGGATGATACTGACCATTCACCTGGATTCCCAGCTTCACACCCCCATGTACTTTTTTCTTACTCACCTATCATTTCTTGACCTCAGTTACTCAAGTGTCATCACCCCTAAAACTTTACAGAGCTTACTGACTTCCACCAAGAACATCTCAATTTTGGGCTGCTTCACCCAGATGTACTTTTTTATCTTCTTAGGTGGCACTGAATGCTTTCTTCTCTCCTCAATGGCCTTTGATCGCTATGCAGCTATCTGCAACCCAATGCACTATCCCATCATTATGTCCACAACACTGTGCTATGCCCTGCTCACTGGCTCCTATATCATTGGCTTTCTTGATTCCACTGTTACTGCAGCTTGTTTGAGCCTCCTGAATTTCTGCAGCTCTAATGTCATCCATCACTTTTTATGTGATTCATCCCCAGTTTTAGCCCTGTCTTGCAGTGATACTTATGAAGCTGAAGTCATGATATTATTTTTTGCTGGCTCCACCCTAGTGCTGTCCCTCATCATCATATCTGGATCCTATGTGGCCATTCTCTTCACTATCCTGAAAATTAATTCCACTGCAGGAAAGAAAAAAGCCTTCTCTACCTGTGCCTCTCATCTCCTGGGAGTCACCATCTTTTACAGCACTACGATCTTTACTCATTTAAAACTGAAGGAGTCCTACTCCTTGGGAAAGGATCAGGTGGCTTCTGTGTTTTACACTATTGTGATCCCCATGCTGAATCCTCTAATCTACAGTCTCAGAAACAAGGAAGTGAAAAAAGCTGTCATTAGAATGATACGGAAGAGAGAAATCTGTAGTTAGTACTGTACCGATGGGAAGTACATTTATCCTTTTTTTTTTTTCATTTTGGTTAATGTCTTGGCTCTTTTGTGAAGAACATTTAATTTTTGTTTCTCTTCCAATATTTTCCATTATTTAAGCAAACATGATCTTTGAAGTTTCAAGACACGTTATTAGAACTTCATATTTTATTAGGCAAACATGAAGTGTGTGTTAAATTTATGGTGTAAATTTATGTGATTTTAATAGCAACTAACGTGCAAAAGAGAAATTATTGTCATTTTAAAAACTGCATCATGTAGCTGGGCATGGTGGCACACATCTTTAATCCCAGCACTCGGGAGGCTGAGGTAGGAGAAGTGTTGTGAGTTTGAGACCGACTTGGGCTATAACGTGAGCGCAAGGATGGACTGAGCTACATAGTGTGACCCTGTCTCAAAAAACTAGGGTGGGAAGTTTGTTTTAGTGGCTTTAGCACCTGTCTGGCAGGTGTGAGGTTGTGAGTTTGATCCCCGATACTGAAAAAAAAAAATGCATTGGAATATTCCCTTTGGACTCCAATTAGTGTTTATTTCATATTTCAAAATCTCTTCTTTTTGGTGTTATTCTACGCACAATACAAAGAATTATGAGAGTATGTCTTAAAGAGGTTGCTTCTGGATCAATCATTCTAAAATTTAGATTCTCAATCTGGCTTCTTTTATCACAAAACTGTCATTACTTCACTGAGAATTTATGACTCAGTTTTGCTCAGCCTCAAGATACATACAAACTTCAGGATCATCTGTCTGATCAGAGGATGGAGGGAAAACTTTCAGAGCAACAACTATCATGAGATCCACCTTCCTATCATATGAATAATTTTGAAGACTAGTCCTTCAGGTGTTACTAATTTCTTTTTGTAAACTCAATTAACAAATATACCATCATTAAAAATAAAGTAGAAGAAGCTAGTAGTTCCCAGGTTCAGATTCAAAATAAAGTAAAATATTGAAGTCTAATTTAGTTATCAGAAAGTCATATGTGTTAATATTAGACAATTTAAAATTAAAATTATTAAATGAAAGAGATACTCTAAATTTATTGAAATTTTTTGAATGTTTTTCTAGATCAATGATTGTGAGTATCTATCTATATATAATTTCTGATATCTCCTGTGCAATCATTTTTCTGTCTGTAGTCACTTTAATACTTAACCCCTAATAATCATTTTGTATTGATATTTGTAAGGTGATCACGTTCTCAGTATATGAGCAAACTAAACAGTCATCTTGCAGTAGGTGGTGAACTTGCCAACTTCAATCCCACCTGCATTCATATGTGTAAAAGTGGTATCTGCTACTCAGGATAAAAGCAAAGTTTTCCAGGACAGACCACGAATCTTCAGCCATTGCTTCTTGTCATTTCCTAATGTTCTTATGCTTGAAGTAGTCTTTAAAAATAAATTGTTGAACTTAAAAGTCTATCTTAGTTTTCTTACATTTTTGATAAAGAAATTTATTTTTCCAAAACAGAAAAATTGGAAATGAATTTAGCTTATATGACAGTCCATAAACATAGCTTAAGTATTTTCTTTTTTAATGTATTATGAGCATATTGCATAATTGCAGTTTTAATACTCTCTTTACTGTCTTAGGTTATTTTACAATGTATGACTCCATTTTTCAGCAAAAATTTTTACCCTTATGTAACATTTATAGTACTGATTCATTTATTCCAAGTTTATGTTTAGATAAAATTGTTTTTGATATTAAAAATTTTGTTTTCTGTGTTTTTTTTGGCAAAAGTAAGTTTGATTATTTAGAGCATTGAGAGTAAAGTACAACCCCTCTATTTTAGAAAGTAACACTTGAAAAATGGTTTGTTAATTCTAAACTATCCACTAATTTATTCAAATATTTCATGTATATATTGCATTACTTAGTTACGAAGCACAAAATATGTCTTATCCTACATTTATTTACATAAAAGTATGATTTATTCTTTATGTCTTATCTATGTTTTCTAGAATCTATATTTGTAAGTACACCTGATCTTTTTACAACAGAAATAAAAATTTGGTAAAGATTTATAGTATAATACTTTGATTTGGGTCACCGCTGAATAAGTAAATGTCTAATGTAATTCAACAATTGAAAGTTCTTTGCATTTTCCAGTCATAAGATATAAATTTTAAGATATGGTTTGTAACTGGTTTTCATTTTAATGATTTTTTATAATTTAGAAAATATAATTTATCAGTTTCTGTTGGAAAGGAGGATCAATAAAATCTACTACTATTACAACCATTGTTAGATTCCTATCATTTTGTTTTGAAAACCTATACTGTTATTGTTTTGGGTTTGTTATTATTGTTTGTCTCTTTTGCCTTTTGTTTTTCTTTTCTGTGTCTTCTTTTCTCTTAAATAAATAAAAATAATAATATCTATGACTTTGTAGACAAAGTTTAGGTTGAGGAAATTCTTTGCTCTTGACCAAATTAAGACTAAATTATCTTCTTCATATGATAGATTAAAAGAGTTTTTAAAATGTTACTAAATAAGTCAAAACTTGCTCATAGTTGTGAGTCTGTTGCAAAACTGTAGCTCATAGGACTGGGGATATAGCTCAGGAACACAGTGCCTGCCTGGGAAGCACAAGGTTGTGAGTTTGATCCCCGATACCAAAAAATAGATAGATCTATCTATCTATCTATCTATCTATCTATCTATCTATCTGTCTGTCTACTGCTCACAATGTTGCATGACCACAAGGAAAAGCACATAGAGAACAAAAGACAGGATGAAACAAAATAAATTTTTTGTTTTTGCCCAACTACTTTTTCATTGTATCACTGCATAGCTTATATATTTTAAGCTATTTTAATAGAATAATTTGAAATACTATCCTGTAACTTGCAATGCCCAGGAAAAATTTTATATAATATAAAATGTGATTTTTTAATTTATTTAAAAGAAAAAAAAGCACAGAAAAGAAAAACAAAAAACAAAAGAGACAAACAAACAACATCAACAACAAATGCAAAGCAGTAAGAGTATAGGTTTTCAAAACAAGATGATAGGAATTCAACAATGGTTGCAATATTGCATATTGTTACCTCTAAAAGTTTTGCTTAGATCACCAGATATGGACATGCAAAACTGATCTATTCGTGTGATTATTAACTGTTCTTTTCCAAGAACTAGTACAATTAGTAGTATAATCATCTTAGCTATGTTATGTATATATATACAAATTTATGACTTTCTCCTTTTCCCTTACTTCTTTCCTCCTTTCCCCTATCCAAGTTACTTTTGCTCTTTGAGCAGTTTCTTACTCTTACACAATATTTATTGTAGATTTTGAATCATATTTGCTTTTTCAGTCTCTTACACTATGGAGACAAAATGGTATTGACACGTTTGAGTTTGATTTATTTCACTTATGGTTATGGTCTCAAGTCACATCCATTTATTTATAAAAGCCTTGATGCAATCTTTCTTTATAGCTGAGTAGTAATCTATTTCATAAAAATACCATGTCTTTTTTATCCATTCCTCAATTGATGGGCACTTGGGTTGTTTCCAAGATATGTCTATTACAAATTGTGCTGCTGTAAACATGGGTGCACACATATTGCTGTGGTGTGTTGTTTTCAGTTCTTACAGGAAAATGCCCAGGAAATGCTGCACGCACGACTCTCTTACCTTGTTGGATGAAGCTACTCCCATCAGAGAAATACAGAGGTGCTCCAGGCAGGGGCTCATCAGTCAAGTCTGGATGAAGGCTCTGGATATGATCAATCACCTCTGAGCAGTCGTGAACGAGCTGGATAGGCTCAGAGGTGTCATCATCAGTGGTTGTACCAGCCTACACTCCTACCAACTGTGAACAAGAGTTCTTTTTACCCCACAGCCCATCCAGCATTTTTTATTGGTTGATTTCTTGATCTTGCCCATTCTTTCTGGAGATGGAATCTCAGTGCTGTTTTAATTTGCATTTCCTGAGTGATCATTGATGTTGAACATTTTTTTATATATTTATTTGCCATGTGTATTTCTCCACTTCAGAAGTGTGTTTACATCACAGATGTTCATTTTTGGATTGATTCTTTGAATTTTGGGGCCTAAACTTTTTTTTAATTCTTTATATGTTCTGGAAAGAAGCCCTTTGTCTGAGGGACAGTTGGCTAAGATATTTTCCCAATTCTTGGGTTTTCTTTTCACTCTGTTGGAGATTTCCTTTGACATGCAAAAACTTTTTAATAAGATGAGATCTCAGTTGTTGATTCTGGGAAGTATTTCCTATGCAGTTTGATTTTTGTTCATGAACTCTGCTTACTCTTATGTCGTCAAGATTTTTACTTATTTTGTCTTCCAGCAGATTTAGTGTCTCTGTTTTAATAT
Source organism: Dasyprocta punctata (assembly GCA_004363535.1). Classification (NCBI taxonomy): domain Eukaryota; kingdom Metazoa; phylum Chordata; class Mammalia; order Rodentia; family Dasyproctidae; genus Dasyprocta; species Dasyprocta punctata. The sequence goes on along the minus strand of RJWM01010048.1, from coordinate 10,353 downwards.
TCAGCTCGTTGATCCATTTTGACTTTAGTTTAGTGCATGTTGATAGACATGGATCTAGGTTTAGTTTTTGGCATATGGAAAGCCAATTTTTCCAGCATCACTTATTAAAGAGGTTATCATTCTTCTTGCAAACTTCTTTGTCTCCATAGTGGATGGTGAGGTGGCTAAGTGTGTTTGTAGTTGTGCCTGTGTCTTTTAATCTATTCCATTGATCTTCAGGTCTGTTTTTATTCCAGTACCATGCTGATTTTATCAGAGTAGTTTGTAGTATAGTTTCAAGTCAGGGATTGTGATGCCTCCTGCCTTGCCTTTTTTGCCCAGAATTGCCTTTGCTTTTCTAGGTCTCTTCTGGTTCCAGCTGAATGTTAAGGATAATTTCTCCAACTCTGTGAGGCATTCAAGAGGTATTTTGATTGGGATTGCATTAAATCTGTTTAATAATTTTGGGGAAAAGAACATTTTTACAATGTCTGTTCTTCCTATCCATGAACAGGGAATGTCTTTCCATTTTCAGAAATCCTCTTCTGTTCCCTTTTTCAGAGTAATGTAACTTTCAAAGTATAGATCTTTTACTCCCTTTGTTACATTGATTGCTAAATATTTTTTTTTTTTGGATGCTATCGTGAAGTGTGTGGTTTCCCTTATTTCTCTCTCAGTGAGTTTGTTGTTTGTGTACGGGGATACTATTGATTTTAAGTGTTGACTTTGCATCCAGCTACGTTACTGAATTTGGTTATTACATCTAGAAGTCTTTCAATGGAGTTCTGGGAGTCTTCTATGTAGAGTATTGTGTCATCTGCCAATAATGATATTTTAACTTCTTGCTTTCCTATCCTTAATCCTATTAGTTCTCTCTCTCATGTCTAAATGCTCCTGCTAATGTTTCCAGAACTATTATCAGAGTGGTGACAATGGACATCCTTGTCTTGTTCCTGATTTTAGGTTGAAAGTTTTCAGTTTTTGTCCATTTAGTAAGATATTGGCTGTTGGTTTATGGTATATGGCTTTTATCAGATTGAGGTAAAGACCATCTATTCTGATTTTCTGCAGGGTTTTTATCATGAATGAGTGTTGGATTTTGTCAAAAGAGTGTTTTGCATCTATTAACATGATCACATGATTCTTGTCTTTGACTCTGTTGATACAGTGCATTATCTTTATTAATTTGCATATGCTGAACCATCCCTGTATCCCTGGGATGAGTCCTACTTGATTATGGTTTGTAGTCTGCTAGATGATTTGCATTCTATTTGTAAATGTTTTATTGAGGATTTTTATACCTATGTTCATTAGGGAGTTTGGCCTGTAGTTCTCTTTTTTGGTTGGGTCTTTCTCTGGTTTTGATATTAGGGTAATACTTGCTTCCCTTTCAATTTCATTGAAGAGTTTGAGGAGGAGTGTTGGCATTAATTCTCCCCTAAATTCCTTGTAGAATTCATCAGTGAATCCATCAGGACCTGGGTTTTCCTTTGTTGGTAAAGTTCTAGTTACATTTTCAATTTCATTAACTGAAATTGAGTTATTAATCAGTTTTGCATCTTGTTGATCCAGCGCTAGTAATTCATATGTTTCTAGGAGTCTGTTTCTTCTGTGTTACTGAACTTATGAGAATAAAAGTTTTCAAAGTAAGTATTGATGATCTAGATTTCCACAGGGTCTGTAGTGATTTCACTCTTTTCATTTCTCATTGCATTTTGAGTATTTTGATTTGTGTTTTTTCTTTCCACTTTTTGACAAGTTTGGCTAGGAGTTTATCAATTTTATTTATTCTTTCAAAGAACCAATTCTTCATTAATTTTTTGTATTGTTTTCTTAGTTTCAATTGCATTAATTTCAACTCTGATCTTTATTATTTCCTCCCTTCTTAGGGCTTTGGGCTTTACTTGCTCTTCTTTTTCTAGAAGTTTGAAATTCAACATTAAGTTGTTTATATGAGCTTGTTCTGTTTTCCTGATATGGGTATTTACTGCTATAAATTTCCCTCTTAAGACTGCCTTCATTGTGTCCCACAAGTTCCGATATGTTGTGTTGTCATTGTTCTTCAACTGTAATAACTGTCTAATTTCTTCCTTAATTTCATCTATGACTCATTGATTGTTCACTAGTGTGCTATTTAATTTCCATGTGTTGATGTAGTTCTTGTGGCTTCCTTTGGCATGGATTTCCAATTTCATTGCACTGTGGTCTGATAGTATGCCTTGGATAATTTCGATTCCTTTACATTTACTTAAGCATGTTCTATGAACCAGTATATGGTCTATTTTGGAGACTGTTCAATGTGCAGCTGAAAAGAATGTGCATTCTGATGTTGTAGGTTGGAAGACTCTATATACATCTTCTAAGTCCATTTGCTCAAAACTTGATTTAATTCTAATGTTTCATTTTTGATTTTTTGTCTAGTTGATCTGTCTTTTTGTGACAGTAGGGTATTGAGGTCTCCCAATACAATTGTATTGAGGCTTATTTGATTTTTCATGTCCATTAATAATTGTTTTATATAACTGGGTGCACTAGTATTTGTTGCATATATTTTTATGATTGTTATCTCTTCCTCTTGGATTGTTCCCTTTACCAAGATATAGCGACCTTCTTTGTCTCTCTTAATCAGTCTTGGTTTAAACTTTATCTGCAAATAAAATAGCAACCCCTGCTTTTTTCTGGACTCCTGTTGCATGGAGTATTGTTTTCCATCCTTTGACTTTCAGTCTATGGGTATCTTTTTGAATTAAATGTGTTTCTTGTAGACAGCATATTGTTGGTCTTGCTTCTTGACCCATTCTGCCAGTCTATGTCTTTTGACTGGTGAATTGAGACCATTAACATTGATGGTTAAAACTGATATGTATTGACTTATTCTTATCATGTTGCTTTCTGTTATTGGCTCCCTGCCCCTTTTTGCTTTTTCCCTTCCCTCTAATTGTCTGCCTTTCTTGGTAGATTCCTTCTATTGGGGTTCATGGTGCTGTAATACTTATTATCCATTTGTAAAATGTCCTGCAAAACATTTTGGAGTGCTGGTTTAGTGGTCATGAATTTCCACAAATGTTCCTTATCATGGAAGTATTTTGATTCTCTATTTTGAAAGATAGTTTTGTGGGATATATCAACCTGGGTTGAAAGTTGTTTTCTTTTAGAACTTGGAGTACTTCACTCCAAGCTCTCCTTGACTTGAGAGTTTGTGCTAAAAAGTCTGCTGTGATTCTGATGGGCTTTCCTTTTAAGTGATTTGTTTTTCCCTAACAGCTTTTAAAATTTTATTCTTGTGTTGAATTTCTGGAATCTTGACTATGCTATGCCTTGAAGTAGATTTTTTTTTTTATCATTGCTAATTGGAGTTCAATATGCCTCACTTATTTGTATGTCAAATTCTTTTTCTCTACAAGGAAACTTTTCTGACATGATGTCTCCAAGGATGTCTTTAATGTCATTTGTAGTATCTCCTGCTTGTTCACTGACTCCAATTAATCTTAAATCATTTTTCTTAGTCTCATCAAGCAGCTGTTGGATTGATTTCTCATGTTCCCTTGCTAATTTTGAGAAATCTTTCTTTTCCTAGTCACTAACTGCAAATCTGTCTTCAATATCTGAGATTCTGTCTTCACATTGGCCTAATCTGTTTGAATACTTTCACTGGAGTTTCTATTCTCCTGAATATCTGCTTGAATCTGCTTTATGGAATCCATTTGCTTCCTATGTTGTGCTTCTATAATTTGCTTAAGCTTATTTATTTTTTTGTCTGTATCTGTTCTAACATCACTAAGCATTGTGTGTATTTTGGTAACCTCTGTGGTTATTGAGAGATTATTTCTGATTTCATTTTTTCCAAAGCCTCATGCAATTGCTTTGTTAACACTTTGGAGAAACCTTGTAGGGGGCCTTTGGATTTTCCAGCCTCATTTCCCACTGAGTTTGCTTTTGGTGAACTGGGTGTCTGATGTGGTGTCCTGTTTAAGTGTCTTCTCATTTCTCTTCTTTTTTAGTTTAATTCCTAGAGTGATACCTGTTAGTTGCCTGCATTGGGTTACTTTAATGGTGGTATTAAGGACTTCCAGGTGAAGAGTACTTCCCAGAGATATCTTCCAGGTGTAGCTGGTTCCTGTGCTCTGAGTCTATTGGAAAATCCCACCTCCTCATTTTTCAGAGATGAGAAACCACTGCTCACCTAGCTCAGTCCCTGGTTCCTTGGCAACATGCCTCAGCTCTCTCTGTCACTTTCAGTCCTGGATCATCAAGGCCAACAGCTATCCAGATCAACTGAGTTAATTCTAGCTGCAGTGGCAACCACAGCACCAAAAACAGTCAACAAAACAGTAAACTGAGCCAACCCCTGATTTGCAACACTCAACCATATAAACTGAATTTGTAACCATACATCAGAATGCAAAACAATCATATACAGTACATAGGTTCACAAAATGTCAATTCTACCCCCAAGGTCAGGACCCAAAATAAATTTAAGAGAAAAAACAGAAGTGGGAAAAAGAAAGAGACTGTAAGTAGGTTGTGGGACAAAGATGCGTCCCACCAACTTAGGGAAATTGCTGCAAAAGACTGAAGGAAAAGAGAGCCAAAAGAGACAAAAAGGAGAACAGAACAAGACCACACCAAGAAGAAGGGCAGAAACCACACTCACACTAAAATAATGATGATAATAATAATAATAATGATAGTAATAATCTAAACAAAACAAACAATTAAAAGAAAAGAAAAGAAAAAGAAAGAAAAGAAAAGAATAAAGTCCACCTCCAGGGTTCTCTCTGCATTCAGTGGTAGACAGCCTGTGCAGACAGCAACCCAAATTGTGGCACTGCATCCCCGCAAGCCAGCAACTGTTCATGGATGGAGTAGTAGACAACCTTAGCAGGCCTACTCTGAGAACTGACTCCTTGGGCTGGCCACTGTTTTCCCTGCATCCTGCTACTCTGCCATCTTCCTGGAAGTCTCTGAATTTAATGCATTTTAAATACACAATTAAAATATTTTGCTGTTACATTATATTTTCATAAAAATGCTATCAATATATACATTTAACATTGTATAAAAGAAAACTATTATTTTTTGATCAAGCAAAGATTTCATAGTTCTCTTCTGGGATTTTGTTTGTAACTTATTTCACATGCATGCCATTAGAATTATTTGATTCATAATGTGGGGCAAATTTGGACTTTCCTCCACCACTATTTCCATTACTATTCTGGCACAAGGGACAAACATTCCAGTTTAAATTACTGTGACAGCCACCCACTTTCTTTATGCTTAGTCCTCACTTCTACACGAAACACACTCAAGTGGATCCGCTGCTTCCCTTCTAGGCAATTCAATGCATTTCTAAGGAATCAAGGATACAGCACCATCTAAGAGCAGCTTCATCTCCACCATATAACAGATGCTGCTGAGCAGTCAATTGTTACAGAGAAGAACAAGTGAAACCTTTGCTGAGTGTCAAGTGACAGGAAAGACACTGTCTCCTCTGCTCACATCCAAGAATGCCCACCTCACCCCTGAATCTCCCTGAGTTTCCCTTATGCAATCTTCTAACTCTTTCCTGCAACCCTGGGCTGCATGTGCTCTAGAAGAATTTCTATTTCTTTTTTTCCTGAAATTTTCTCTCAAGTATCAGTATTTTTAAATATTTTCCATTCTACACACCCTATTTATCAGTCCAGATTCATTTTCTATGCTTTGTTTTACATAACAGTTGTTCTCTTTTCCATTCTATGCACCTTGTTCTTGCCTTTTGTTCTGAGTCTGTTTTTCCCAGTGATCCTGTGACTCTGTGAGTCAAGATTTTCCACAGCATTTGGAGCAGAGCACAGTAACCACACATGGAGACTGAATCCCATCAGGGACAAAGGGAGATGGAGTGGGAGGGGAGAAACAGTTTAACTATATTCTCTCTGCTAGTCACAGAGCATTCACATGCTCAAGCAAACCTTGCCAGCAACCTATTCATCATCATATTACTGCTCTGTGACATTTTACAATACTAAACTATTAAAATGAAATGGACTTCCTATTATATTTTTTAAATATCTTAATATAACAGAGGTTGTTGAAAAGTTTTAATAAACATATTTTGGAGAGTCTCTGATAGAAAACATTATGAGTTGGTATTCGTCAAATTTTCCTCAAATACATAGTTCTAAACTTATTTTATTAGGTGAACTTAAAATAAGGAAGTCATTTCTCAGGTGATGGGTGATGATGAGGATGGCAATTGTGTAAATTAGGAGGCAGGTGCTCCTGGTGTAACAAAGGACTCAGAAACAGACCAGCTCAGTGAGGAAAATACTGATGGGTATAACTTAAAGTTTATTTGAGCTTTACACTTACTCCTACTGCTCAAATGAGGCTATTTTAGGAAAGAATTCTGGGACCCACATCCTTCTGTTTTCTTCATTACTTCCTAGTTCCATCCTCTTCCACATGATTGGACAGAGTTCATTGATTATGCTACCCACAATTCCAGTTCGACTGAGGAGTCAGAAACTTTTAAAAAGAAAAATCTGTTACATGGCTTTTATCCAGATGAGTGATTTTCATAAAATAACTAAATTTATTAAGTAGATACAGGACTACTCAGACTACCCATTTCTTCTAATGTACTTTTAAAGAATTATACATTTAATTTTCAAGTTTATTAGCAAAAATATTATTTATACTATTTTTATACTATATTTTTGCTGACCATAGTGACATCTCTAGTTCCTTCTTGATGCTATAACATTTATTTCTTTTTATGGTAAAAACTTTGATTACAGAATTCCATGTGTTAATACTTATTTAAAATGTTATTTAAGGTAATCTTTAAAATAACACAATGTATCATGTAGATCAAATTTTCTAATTCTGTGTAAATTTTATCACTAATATATATTTATGTGTGGATCAACCCAAAAGATGTTAGCATAACTGTTCTTGAATTCAGTAATTTCAGGTGCCTTTGACTTAAATTTTCAAAAATTTTCATAGTTGCTTATTTTACATTTTTTATTTTATTTCTATCTTTTCATAGACCCAGGATTCTTGCATATTTATGCATTCTATGGTCATCTGAAATGCTTGATCAAAGGGCTCCTGTGTTTCTTGTTAAATGTATTGACTATTACAGCTGCAAATATTTTTCTGTTTCTGTCCACTTCAACGTCAGACTCTTCAATCTGATTCAGTTGTGCAATGGATAGTGCACTGGAATTCTGATATCAGACTCCTTGATTCTGTCCTACAATTTTGTATGCTTTTGCTTTGTTTCCATCATTTCCATATTGTTCTTTTTAATTGGTTAACTTCTATTGCAGTAATTATTTTTCAAAGCCTTTTAAATTTATGTATTTTCTCCTCTCTTATTTCCACCATTGACCCTTATTAAAGGACATCAAACTTTCCTAAAGTATTTTCTCAAGAAGCTAAATATTAAAATGGATGAAGTGAAAAAAATTTGTCAGTTTTTTTTTTGTTGTTGTTCTTGCATAACAAGTTTAAGAGCACAGTCTCTGCTGCCATGTAAATTAGATTCGAGTTCAGATGTCAGCCTGAAGAGCTAAGTGGCATTGAGGAGAGTATTTAAAATTTTTGCACATGTTTTTCTCATCTATGATATAAAAAATAGTTCAATAATCTGTTGTAGATATTACCACAGAAATCATATCCATCACATATGAAAAATATTCATATACTTTCTCAGTGACTATTCAGCTTCACAGAAGAAAGCAACCATTGTAAGGGAGGAAAATGTCTTCAGTCATCCTAAGGTTTCTGGCTAGGTTTGCAAGTAAAACTGGCAAAAACAGATGAGCTAGAATGAAGATGCAAGCTCACTGCACTCCCTTTTAATTTAAAAGGGACTGGAAAATGTCAGATTAGACCAAGGCGGTATTTAAGTTCCCTTTCAGAATATTTAAGAAGATATTTTATTAGGATGTGTTCAGTACATGTAACATCTACATTCTTTTGAGGAGATTGGCATATATATATATTCCACATACTATATACCAATTCATGAAACAAAAACTTGTATAAACGTTTAATACTAAATTCAATGTGACATCATGGGATTAATATGTTACCTTTGGCCTCTACAGTTAAAGAGACGCTCAAAGCGGTGGCCTTTGTCTTACAGACATTTATTGGTACGGCAACCTGCTGGCAACCTCAGTCAGTGAGAGTTCTAATTATGCATTTTTTGTACCAGGAATTGAACTCAGAACCTTGCACTTGTTAGGCAGGTGCTGTACTACTGAGCTACACACCCATATCTACTAATGCTTTTTAATTTCCTCTCTTTGGGCCAGCAGACTGGTGGGTTTCTGCCATGTTTAACATCTTCCAAGGTCCCCTATATGAGGGCAACATCATCTGTTGAGAAAGCATCATACTATTTTTGTTTTCCTAAAGTGTGAATATATTTTTAGCAGACTCCATATATATATTACATGTTGATTACTTTTATTCCCACTCTTTTCTTTTCCCTAACATTTCTGCTTTATTTTTCTCTTTAATTTACATTTTGTGTTTCTCATATAAGTGAAAGAATGCATTTGAGTATACTTCTCCAAACCAACAGATAAACAGCCCCATGAAGAGAAAAGGGAACTACAGGAAAATCACTGGATGGCAGTGAACCAGCAACCAAGAGGCACCCAGACACACTGGTGCTTAGAAAGATAAATAGCAATAGCCCAGAAGTAACTTACACAGGCAAGGAAGTAGAGGTTTCTCGGTGTGGGAGGGAACCTTCCCCTCACTCTTAGTGATAACACATGAACCTCACCACAGTCTCTGAGTGATGACTTTGCTACTAGGCACAGAAACAACTTGAGGGAAGTGAGACCTGAGTTTAGCAGTTGAGCAGAGACAGAAGTGACAATTCACAGGCTTTCTCGCTAGACGCAGATAGTGTTGGGTCAGGAGTCATCTGAAAAATCATCTTCATCTGCCTTAATAGAACAAGCAGGGAAACAAAACAAAACAAAAACAAACGAAATAATCTCAGAAAGCACTGGTACAGAAATTTGAGGAAATTTCTCTACCTTGGAAGCTGCAACAACCACTCCTCTTCAGAGAGGCAGACCACACACTCTTTACTGGTTTGGTTGTGTCCAAGGAAATGATGACTGTAACACAGAATCTGTAAAATCGCCACCAGTCTGAGGGAAGTGTCCTAGAGTCTGTCTTGCTGGAGACAGAAGCCCAAGATGGGAAAGTCTCAGCAGAACAAGAGCAGATTCCATGAAACCCAGCTAGTGGTCAGCACACTTGATGGAGGAAACCATCAAAATGGAAAAGTCCACCGAGCAAAACCAAACAAGGTTTGAACATTGCAGGAAGAGTTCAGACACTTGAGGTTTTGTGGTGGAAACTGGAATCTGGAAGCACCACTCTAATGACCAGGGGAAGGCTTGGGGGCCACAGCTCCTCCTCTCAGCACAGACCCTAAACTGCCATTCAGAGTAAAAGCCATTCAGAGTAAAAGCAGCATCACATAAACACTGGCCAGCCACACCTCTAGGAACAACAGTGAGAATTTGAAGAAATTTCACCCAACGTCTGGAGCTGCCCACAGATTTACAGGTGAGACAGTTAATGACAGCATGTGGTTTTCTGGTATCCTCATTCCCATTATCAGTTTTTGTTGTTTTGCTTGTTTGATTGTTTGTTCATTGGTTTTCAGACTATGAGAGGATAAAATCAAACTCTGACTGAGTTGGGGACCATCAATATTGGACTCAGGACCAGCTTACCAGTGACAGTGGAGATTAGAAAGTAGATACATTAATATATGTAATGAATTAGCATAATTGTCATATACCTAATGTTTCAAATTAATATATGCTATTACTCATGAATGGGAAAAATATCTTTTTAATCATTCTATGTTTTCTGCCATGGAAAATGTAAGAGGTAAAGTGAGTTTAACTAGAATGAGCATGAAAATTCATTTCATAAAATTTTAGATAAGGGAGGGCTGGACAGTGTCAGACAATGGGCAGCATTCACAAAGCATTCTAGGATATTAAAACGTGATCAGTCTATGATCATCATGCAAAATAAATGTAGCTGTTTTGGTCAGTGTATTTACATACTGCTTCATGATCATTTTTATTTTCCCTTATTCTCCCCAACCTATTGTCTCTCCCCTTTCTCATCAGCAATACTCTACTTCCATGTTTCCTCTCCTCTCTCCTTCATTTTGATTTTTAATCTATTTACATTTGAGTTTCTCATATAAGATTAATCATGCTATTCAGGATACAGATACCCAGTTCTATGTGGAGATAGAGGAGCCATAGAAAATTACTCCATTGCAACTTAAGTGAACCCAGAACCAGGCTGAACTTGGGCCTATTGATCCAC
>RJWM01010047.1:0-65263 GCA_004363535.1 Dasyprocta punctata | reverse complement strand
TCTTTATCTCTTTTGATCATTTTTGGTTTGAAGTTCATATTGTCTGCAAACATAATAGCTACCCCTGTTTTTTTCTGGATTCCTGTTGCATGGAGTGTTGTCTTCCATCCTTTGATTTTTAGTCTGTGAATTTCCTTTTGAGTGAAATGTGTTTCTTGTACACAGCATATTGTTGAGTTTTGTTTCTTAACCCACTCTGCTAGTCTGTTTCTTTTTATTGGTGAGTTGAGACCATTTACATTGATTGATATAACTGATATGTAGTGACTCATCCCTGTCACGATATCTTTCTGTTGTTGTTTTCTACTTTTTCTTTTTAGTTATTTGCTCTGCTTAGTGGTTTCCTTTTGTTGTTGTTCTTAAGATTGTAGCTAGTTTTGTCTCTTCCTAGAGTGTCTTTCAGTACTCTTTCTAGTGTTGGTTTGGTAGCCTTAAATTTCTTCAGTTGTTCTTTGTCATGAAAGTATCTTATTTCTCCATCAATTTTTAAGGATAGTTTTGTAGGGTACATCAATTTGGGTTAAAGTTGTTTTCTTTCAGGATTTCAAATACTTCACTCCAAGCTCTCCTTAACTTAAAGGTTTGTGTTGAGAAGTCTGCAATGATTCTGATAGGCTTTCTTTTATAGGTGATCTGTTTCTTTTCTCTGACAGCTTTTAGTATTTTGTTCTTGTGCTGTATTTTTGATACCCTTATTATTATATGTCTGGGTGAAGATTTATTTTGGTTATGGTTAATTGGGGTTCTACATGCCTCAGTTACCTGTATTTCAGATTCTCTTCCCATGTTTGAACAGTTTTCTGCTAGTACTTCTGTGAATAGTCTTCACAGGTCATTAATATTGACCCCTGCTTTTTCATTTATGCCTATTAATCTTATGTTATTTCTCTTGGCATTGTCTTGCAGCTGTTGAATTGTTGTCTCTTGGTTCCTTACTATTTTTAAGAGACCATTTCTTTCATGGCCATGAGCTCCCATGCTGTCTTCAAGATCTGAGATTCTTCCTTCAGCTTCATTCAGGCAGTTTTTCAAACTTTCCATGGAATTTTTCATTTCCTGCATTTCCCTTTGAATTTGTTTCATGCATTCTGTTTGTGTCTTATATTGTTCATTCAAATTTTCCATCATTTTATTGTGTTCTTCTATTTTTTATCTTGCTCTTCTTTAGATGCACACAACATTTCTTTAATAATGATTCTCATTTCATTTTTTAGCTGAGAGAATATTTCTGATTTGAGTTTCTCTATAGCTTCATCAAGCTGTTTCTTTACTGCATTTTCTATTGTTTCAGAAAGTTCAGTTCCGTGACTCCCACTGTCTTCCATTTCAGTGTCTCTTGGGTTTGTTCTCAGTGGGCTGGGGGACTGAGACTGCCTCTTGGTCTTTTGTTTTGTCATTTTGTTCTAGAACCTGTGTGGCTCTGTGTCTTGCGAGGCTGACTGGGCATTACCCTGGTGGGTTGCGCTGAGTCACGGGACCTGGTAGAGCTGGATCTTGTGCGCAGCTAGTGAGCATGCACTCCTGGAGCGTGCGGGTGGAGCCTTCACCTTACTTGGTGGGGACAAAGGCCTCCCGGTCCCAGGTAACTAGGCAGAGCATACCCCGGATTGTGGCGCCACCCAGACTCTGAGTCTGGCTGCACGGAGTTCAGAGCCTCTAGTGCGCCAGGGAAGCCTGGGAGAGTTTCAGGCCTACAGTGTAAGAAATATTGTTATTTGTTAAATTTATAAAAGCAATAAAATGGTTGTAAAAATAACATAATTTTGGAAAGAAAAATAAAACTTTAGACAACAATTAAAGGGTGAAGTTTTCAGGCTATTTTAAACTAGTTAGCCTATATTTGTTTACAAGAGTTTATAATTAAATGCATAGGTTTAAGGATAATTGTTGAAGGAAGAGTTACAGTTTCCAAGTTAATGAAAGAGGAAAACAATAATAGTTTGGTGATTACAAAAATGATGAAAATAACTTTATTTATTTATAAGTGTATAGGAAAGCAGGAAGAATGAAAATTATTTACAAAGGCATGGTAAGCCCCAAAACACAAAATATATGGTAGTCATTGAATTTATCACAAAGTGAATTTATCACAAAATGATTAATTTTTATGGATAAATGATTAGATTGAAAGCAATCTGCTGCTATACTGTTATCAAGATATATAATTAAACAAAATGACATAGAAAAGTTAAAAATTAAAGAACTGTGACACTCATACTAATCACACAAGTGTGCTGTTGCATAATAATGTCAGACAAAATAGCATATAAGGCAAAAATGCTCATCAAAACCTATTCATTCTGATAAAATGAAGATTTTTATATAAGCAGAACAATATAAAAATGAAGAATATATATGAATTTATCTCAGAAATGCATAGAACAGAAACAAATCTAATTTAAGGGAGATTGACAAATCCATAAATATCATAGATTTTGGTAAGTTATTACTATATTCCATCAGGAATAGATAAAGCAAATATAAAATTATCAAAGTTGTAGAAATATTTAGCAAAATGATAAACTTTGTCATTTATATTTTCTATATATAAGAATAACATGTAAATTAGAAAACAGATCACAAATTAGATTTTGCTTTTCTTGTTAGTGAAAGGGAAAAATATTGGTTTGGTCATCCTAAAAGAAGATGAAAAGCTCAAATTATATGCTACTTCGAATACAAAAAAAATATTTTGCAAGATTAAAGTTATAAATGAATGAAAAAAGGTTAAGTATTTTTTAATGAACTAGATATGTTGTTTACGATATTTACAATGAAGAGACATATCTGTCTCAGTATTTTTAATGTGTGTTTAACACTATTTTGCTTTTATAAATCTTCATTGTTCTAACCAGGTCTTTAAGACATGGACGTTTTCAGACAAATTATTTTTAACTAAAGAATGCATGTAAACAAAATTGTAACTTGGAAAACCTTGCAAACCACAACTTCTTTAGGGGAATCACAGCTTTCTCCATTCTTACTCCCAGCTTTCTCCATTCTCACTTTTGTATAATTTTAGTAATTCATTGATCATAACAAATCTAGTTTTTTTCTTTTTTCTTTTTTTTTCTTTTCTTTCCTTTCTTTTGTTCAGTATCTGCTTCATTCTTCCTCAGTCAGCTCCTCTGAGGTTCTATTTCCTCAATGACTACGTTTATAATAAATAAGTGGGCTGGGAAAAGGGGTGGGAGGGAGAAATGTGATAGTTATAAAGTGCTTATGTATGTGTGGGATATGATATATGATTGACAAATACACGTTAAATGAACTCTATGATAACTTGACTCATTGTAATATATTCTCCTTATGATTATGAGGCAGGAGATTAAGGCGTGGTAAACTGGCTGTGCAAGAGGACATGAACAGTCAATTACAGCCAGGACACTGGCTTGCAAGCCCTGCCCCTGATACTTATCAGAGGATGACTCAACTCTGATGTCAGAATGAGGGTAGGAAAGACTGCAGTCCTTACATTCCTAGCAGCTGTGAGCCTTTTCACCACTCCACCCTGTACTCTACAGGGCCCACCTCTCTTCATATTTTAACTGGCCCACACTCACTCTGCAGAGCAGAGCTTTTAATAAATGTAAAGCCTTTATATTCTTTGTTTTCTCCAACTCTCTGAACAAGACAAGAGCCTGGAAGGAGCCTTAGGGGGCTCCACAACACAGTAGTAGTTTGACTTTGACAAGCAGGAAAAGACTATGGGCTTCTGTCTGACTTAGAAGAGCAAAGATTATAAGGAAAAATTCCAAACATTTTACTTCAATATTCTAGTATTTGAGTATCAAATATACTATGTTTCTTTCTTTACTTTTTTTTATGCTATGTTTTTTTCTGAGAACTGTTTTCATCATTAAAACTGACCAAAGAAAATAGTGGTAACGATATTTGTTGGAAAAGTTGTCATATATGTTACATAAGAAATTTTACCAAGGCATTCAGAAGCATTTTTTCATGCACATTTCCCTTTTAAAATGAAGAAATTCTGTCAGGGAGAAGTACTGATTATTGAGAATTTCACCAAATTCAGTGCAGTTTAGAAAAATTACATTGACTTTCTGCTGCATTGATCTTCTTTTGCTTAGTTTCTAGCCCACATTTTATGATTTTTTGAAATTATATAAAATCCACTAAACTCTCTAGAGTATTTATTTCAGAAAATAATATATGTTCCTTCGAACAAAGAAAAGCTGGTTTCCAGGGTAAATATTCCTTTTACAATGTTGAGAATTATCCTTTGGTGGGGACTGCAATATAACTACCAACCTAGTACAGATATCCTTGAACAAACATTAATTGAAAAATTAAAGCCCTTTTCAAGTAATGAAATTGGAACACCTTGATTAATCAAAATTAATGTCCATTTTCAAAATACCATTTTCATTAATTGAAAATTAGACTTCTTAATTAAAAATACTCATTAGCATCCACATTGTTAATAACTTCCTTAAATGGCAATGGTATGAATTGCCTATTCAGTAATTAATAATTCAACAATTATTTAGAAAAGTAAAATACTACTGGGAGAGTGAAACACAATTGAGAAAAAGACAAATAAAGGTTGTATCATCAAAAACCTTAACACAATTTTCTGAGAACTTTGGTTATTTTAACTTTTATATTAACATTGTAATGTAATGATCAGCAACACAAAATTGATATTGTGAAGTTGACTTCTACATTTTCTTCTGGGCATGATTTTGTTGGTGGTGTGTCTTTCAAAAATGTGCTTGTATTGCATGAACAAAACAGCACTCTACACATGAAAATAAAAGCATTATATGTTTATAAAACTAGAGGAATATTGATAAGATATCAAACAAAATTAGGACCAGAAATGAACTGTGGGAAAAAATACAAAGCAAAAAATAGTAATAAGAGATTAGTGCCTGCATATATGATATGTGCCTATATATGCACATATATTTTTTTTTCATATATCCCATAATGCAGAGAACAAGACTTGCACTTGAACAAAATAGAGCTAGTCTAGTATTGACTATTTTAAGAATCATGGCCAATAAAAACTGAGTACTCCATAGAAGCCAGACATTGACTTTGATATTTGCTGTGGTTTTTTCTTCTATTTCTCAAACTGTTCCTAGAATTACCCAAGTTAGATTGAAGAACTAGATTTCATGCATACTCACAAATTAACATTGCTGTATATGTTGTGCAATATTTCGACCTAATTTGGGTTTGTAAGCATTTTCTACATCATTGAGCTGTACTTTAAACACTTTATAGAGATAATGGCTGTGCAATTATAAAATTATTATGTAAATTCACTTTATTATGCACAACAAATCCCCAATTTACTCGTCATTACTAACTTTTATTTGTTAAAACTTCTCTAAATATATACATAATATACATGGTGATAACACTTTACTGTGGCAGGGCTTGAATAAATATTGTCACACAAGATAAGAAAATAATCACAATTATTGAATCATTTTATTTATAAATATTTTTCCCAAATAGAAAGCTTTTAAGCATTTTAGTTCCCAGATCAATGAAATATAATTACTCTTTACCAGATACTTTTATTCTTATTAGAGTAGTTACTTTTCTTCCATGGCCACTAAATCAGCAGTTTTACAAACAATTCTGTTGTCTCCAACTACCCATTTTCTACAACAACCTATGACAGCTATGCTTGGACAATGCAAGATCATCAGCACACATATCAGACTTGGAAAATCTGCAGCCTCATGTTTCTCATAGGGGCTCAAAGCCTGTGAATCACGTGTGCCAGAGATTTAGGTTGACTGTTCCTTTTAATCAGCCTGAAACTATTCCCCCAACCCTACAGTTATGGAAAAATGGTCTTCTACAAAACCAGTCTTTGAAGCCGGGCGTGGTGGCGCATGCCTTTAATCCCAGCACTCGGGAGGCTGAGGTAGGTGGAGCGTTGTGAGTTCGAGGCCGGCTTGGGCTGCAACGCGAGCGCAAGGCCGGCCTGAGCTACATAGTGCGACCCTGCCTCAAAAAACTAGGGCTGGGAGTTTGGCTCAGTGGCTTAAGTGCCTGTCTGGCAGGCGTGAGGCTGTCAGTTCAATTCCCAGTGCCACAAAAACAAACAAACAAAAACAAAACAAAACAGTCCCTGGTGCCAAAAAAGTTGAAGACCACTGCCTATGGTACCAGTTAGCTCCCGGGTCATCAAACATTGCCACTGATACTGAATTTATCTCTACTCCAACAGTTCACTTGGACTTCAGAAATCCCCGAGATACTACAGTTAGGACAAGTGGATACTGACAGGACTTAAGAGGTGACAAAATATAGACATGGTAGAATTGGTGTCACTTTTTTCAAAGGAAAAATGGGTGATTCTCCAAGCACGATGTGGGAGGGACTTATTTTCTGTGTCATTACATCTGCTAGAATATTTACAAAAAAATTCTGATTTCAAACATCAACTGTGTATAACTGCCTCTAGTCTATACACTCAGAGGCAGTTAATATTTCTATTGCATAGAAAAGTACTGTGAAAGAATTGTTTCTTTTAAATCGTAGTTTACGGCAAACTGAATTTTAATGTAATTAAACAAGAAAATATCAATTAGATATCTACTGTCTGTAATTATACTGTTCCATCGCCTGTGCTTTATAATTGTTGCCAAGCAGCTTTTCAATCCTATAATTAATTTTCTGGAAAATGATATATGTTTTCTAATTTCAGGTGTGTTTTTGATACGTATGTTGCTGCTGCTGAAATTTGGGCTTATTGGAAAACGGGTGCTCTCAATGCACTTGATTTTTAAAACATTCTGACCTCCAGTGTTAAAAGCATTTTAGCTCATCTAAATCCAGCTCTTGAACATTAATAATTGTAGTAGTTTATGAGTACTTCATTGATATAACAGCTAAATCTATGTCTCAGCTACCACGAACAGCACCTTCCTACTCTCCTCACTTTGAGTAAGATAACAAAAGTTACTTGACAATAACTTCAAAGGAAAAGGAAGCCAAGGTCACTGCACTGAACTGCATTGCCAAGAATGCATTTACAAAGGGAATGAGTTCTCTGTGGAAGTGGTCCTATTAAACTCTAAATGTGTCCTACTTTTGGCCCAGCCTTCCTCTTATTTTTCCCTTTGTGAAACCATTTACCACAAGGAGAAAAATTGAACTCAAGAACATTGTTTTTACAATCATATTTCCAAGTAAAAACATTTTTATATCTGTATCATATGCAAGTTTCACTGCATGTATAATTCTGTATGTAATGTATAATTTGGCCAATGGGAGACATATCTTTGTACTTTGATGTCTTATTCACAATTTTACTATGTGTGGTACTTCTTTTCCCTTATATAGCCTAATGTTAATGATAGCCTAAACTTTCATAATGAGAATCTGCTTCACACTTATTAGTACATTATAGATCATCATACCCATTGTCTGGAAGTTTATGACTGTCATCTCATTAATATTTGTAACAACTCTAAAAGCAATTCTAAATACTACTCTAAACATTTTTAAGATTACGGAACAGAGGTACAGAAAGCTTGAATCTACTCTCAACCTTAAAAGGTTGATAAACAAATGAAGGGTGCCAGAACTCTTTCTGTAAATCTTCCTCTACTGCTTCATAAGCCTGCCCTCTAGTCACACTCCCATTAGTTTCTCTGGGAGTTAGTTTATGTAAAGGACAAATTACTTAACATCTGGAGACTAGATCACATTGCTCTGTAATGAACTATGGTGCTCTATATCCCCATGTAGATATGAAGTGCTCAACAGTGAATACCTGTGCAGGCCTTTTAGCTCTACACTGTGTCTCAGTGGGCAAAGGCAGAGGTACAACATGTAGTTGGGGGATGCCAGTCTTTTGCCTAATAGAATCTGTATTGTAGTTTGCAGATCTAGGATCTTCTCTACTAGGTCTTCTTGCTTCTGTCAATCACATTTTTACTTCAGTTTTATGTAGATTTTAGTTATCTGCACGGCTTTTAGATCACCAGACCAATTACTACTCTTGTATATGTTTAACTGCTGTGGTCAACCATCCAACCATTGATGTTGGTTTGTTTCAGTGTGGCCCATTTACCTGTGATAAGACTTCCTTTCAGCAGTTGTGTTTTAGATTTAGTCTTGTTTTCAGAATAGGCTGATGGTGTAACTAATGCACTTGTTAGACATGATACCCATTTAAAGTTTTTCCTAGTTGTGTAAACCGTGTGTATACTCTGTACATTGG
The DNA here is from genome assembly GCA_004363535.1 of Dasyprocta punctata. Classification (NCBI taxonomy): domain Eukaryota; kingdom Metazoa; phylum Chordata; class Mammalia; order Rodentia; family Dasyproctidae; genus Dasyprocta; species Dasyprocta punctata. Next base: position 57,048 of record RJWM01010047.1, on the reverse strand, counting down.
TGTAGCATATTTAGGAAGTAAGAACAAAGTCCAAATTTAGCAAGATTTCTGTATATAGAAATTCCAAAGTCCTTCCTTATGAGCTCCTTAGCTGTCCACTATTTCTTATTTTCTTCTATAGCTACTAAAGGTTTATAGTTGTCTAGTACTTTTTTAAAAAAAAATAAGAAATTAATTTTTGCAACAGAATGTGGATTTGTGAATACATTAGTTCATTGTTGATGTCATTTATTTTTTAAAACTGTGATTATTTATGGGACAAATACGGATGTCTCAAGAAAATAGTTTAACAGAAAAACAATTGTCTAGAATCATTAGTGTATGATTTTTGTTCCCCTTGTTAGGAGAATGCATTTCTTTTCACAAAGCTCAGTTTCACTATTTAAAGGTAAGATGGTTGATCCAACCTAGGAGACCAAAACAATTTTTTATAATGGATGGGTTAATGATTCAAATTCTCTAACTGATCACAGTAGGAAAGACTGTCTGAACATTTATATACATGATTAATATTGAAAGGTCTTCGTCATAACCAAAAGTACTGCTATATTATATTTGGCTAGGTTTTAGAGTTTATGCTTATAGCTACCAGTACTCAAAAAGACATGGAAAGCTGTAAAACAACTACAGATACACTGAAACTCGCATTACTATCAATTTGAAATAGACTGAACAAAATTATCTTCTTAAATTATTCTCTCAGTTTGGAGACTGTATTTTTAGTCTGTACCCCCAGGGAAGTCCATGTTTGATAAAAGTAAACTTCCACCTAAGTTTTAGTCACAAGAAGTTCAAATTTCTTATGGAAAGATACTGAGAGCACTGGCCACAAAATTAGTGTTAGAACTGTACTGCCCTTTCACAAATGGGAAGCTTTCCATGTTAAGTGGGAAACTTTGACATTTCTGGTTGGCCACGGTCACTGCGTTACATTTTGACCCGTCTGCACAAGGTAATATTAACAGGTTCTGTTACCAAATTTGAGCCCTGGACTACCTAACTACACAGCCGACTAGGCCTCACAGGAGGCCCCAGTGTCAGGCCCTAAAAATCACAAAATGATAGAAAACATTGTCCCAAACATGTCAGAGTAAGCCCTCAATGCAGGACTGGAATCGTCTGTCTTGAGTAGGTCAGCGCATACAGGAACTGCAAGTGTGCCCTCCATTGCTGTTACAGAAATACGTGGTCATTTCAGCACTCTGTTTTCTTTCCACAGTGCCCCAAAGTCCTTCTCAGCGCAACGGCCACTAGGCTCTCTGGAGCTCAGGCGATAATGCAGCCTTCGCTCTGGAACTTCCCGGATGGGGAGCGTTGCCCTGCCCCGGTCAGGGCAACGTCCGTGCGCCCCACTCAGCGGCCCAGTTCTGCGCAGACTCAGTGTCGTCTTCCGGTGACCCAGGCCTTCCTACAGCGCTCGTCCACTCGCCCGACATGTCGAGTCCCAGCGGCCGCAAGTTCAAGACTGGAGACCTGGTGTTTGCTAAGGTGAAAGGCTACGCACCCTGGCCCGCTAGGGTCGAGCAGGTAGCCCAAGCCAACCGATACCAGGTGTTCTTCTTTGGGACCTACGAGAGGGCTGTCCTGAGCCCCAAGCGCCTCTACCCCTACGAGGAGTGCAAGGAGAGGTTCACCAAGGCCAGCAAGCGCAAGGGCTTCAGCGCGGGGCTGTGGGAGATTGAGAATGATCCGCAGGTCAAAGCCAACCTTATGTTTCCGGAGGCGGCGGCAGGCTGCGTTAACGCCCGTGACCCCGACCCCGAACGCGACCCTGACCCTGACCCTAAGCTGGAGCCTGAGCCCACCCAGGAGCAGCAGAAGGCAGTGCTGAAGCCGGGCATGCAGGACTCGCTCGGGGACGTCCCCAAACGGTCCAAGGCCTCCGCGCTGGACGGCCCGGGAGAAGCAGAGGAAGCTGAAAAGGAGGAGGAGAAGGATAAAGCCGCCAAGGAAGAGCCTGAGGAAGAGGCGGACAAGGCCAAGGCCAGAGGTGGTCTGTAGTCTTTGCCTTACAGAAAGAGCCCCGCACCACCCCTGCTACACCCAGCTGTGAATGGAGAAACCCTCCTCGACCTACACCGTGGGACCCCTTCTCCCGCCTCCACTGTTCCCTCTTCCACTCATTCTCTCCCTAAGCCCGGCCCTAAGGCATGGGACAAGCACTCTGATGGGACAGACTGCTTAATGGTACAGGTTACTTAACAGGACAGACCACCTGAAAAGGACGCACCACCTGAAATGGACAGGCACCTAGATGGGACAGGCCACATAGAAGAGACTGGCTACCTAGAAGGGACAGACCAGCTGGAAGGGATGGACCATCTGGAACAGACAGGCCAGCTGAATGGACAGACCACTTGGATGGGACAAGTCACCTCACTCTCACCTTCCTGATCTCTATCCCTGTAATCTGAGATGGGGCCATAGTGCTTCTTGGGATCTGAAACTACTTCTCAATGGTGCTATTAAAGCAGGACAGGCTCTTTCCACCTCCTAACACCCCATCTCCCCTGCCCTAGGCATCCTGCATTTCTGCCTTGAAATGGTGCAGGAGTGAAAGGGAGGATAAAGAGCAGAGGTGACTTCCGGGTACCTGGGAGGGACAGTCCTCAAACTGCAGTGATAGGGGAGCAGAAGGGTGACATCTAACTGCTGCGCTCCTGTACCTTTCTTCAGAATCTCAGTTTTACAGATTCAGGGAAAGTGGAACAGCTATTAAGAGAGGACCTTCCCTTACTAATCCTTATGCCATTCATGGAGTCCTGGGAGTTGTCATTTTTTTTCATAAAACCATTTGTGGCACCAGAGTATTTTTGAGATCTAAAGGGGTGACTTTGACAGTGAGGGTTATGGGTGGATTGGGAGGGATGAGTAGGAACAATCTCCAGATACCTCAGGCCACCCATGAGAGTCGCTAGGGAAAATTTTGGCTTCCTATTTCTATCTCTCCGGCCTCAAGGCCACCATAGTTATGTGCCACGCACATCTAAAAGGAAAGGCACAGATTTTAGGCAACTTAATAAATAAAAGGATTTTAGAAAATTAAGGGCTAACCTTGGGTTTGGTGGTATTCTGCTCCCTGCTGTCTTGTTGGTATACCTGTGCAGGCTGCCTTGCTGGGGTTCAGTGAGTTTGTTCAGGAAGTTAGGGTTTTGGTATTCTGTGAGATGTTAATTTCTGTCCAAATGCTCCCACTTGGTCTCTTCAATATTGCCACCAAATCCCATGAGTAATCTGAGAAGACAAATAACTGTCCCCTCCCAACCTGTTTCTCCTAGGCTCTCTGCCTTTCTTCATCTCTTCTGGCTTTCACCCTTGCCCTCCTCCCTTGGGCTCTGATAGAAATGGTTGATTGAACCTATTTCACTTCTACTAAATAAACATTGTTGATGGCTTTAAAACAAATATCTCAAGTCCATTTCTTGGATTCTAAGGATTGGTTCTTAGATGCAGGGCCCCTTTTGTTTTCTATACATCCTATATGAAAAGCAGTATATACTGTACAGGAGTGTTTTAGAATCAGTCTTGCGATCTTCATCATTTTAAAGTGTAGACAAGGGTAGTCTTTCACTCCATCAGTCATTACTACTGAGTTGAATGAATGGACAGAAGTTTACTTGAAATGTTTGGATGATAATAAGCTGAAACATTAATATTCTGCCAAGCGACTGATCTTGAGAAAAATAAGAGTGAGAAAATTGTTTGGCCACCCTCTTCCCTTTTTGGGCTGCTGCTTCAGATAATACTGTTTCTTTCAACAGTCTTTCCCATGAAAATGAAATAGCTGCTTTATATTCCCACTTTTAAAAATGTGTAGATTCTGTAGAATATTCTGCATCTTTTTGTGACTTTGTACAAATATTGAGATCTTCAAATATACTTAATCATATGTTGAGGTGTCTGGTTCTATGTACATCAACCCTGCATCCATATAGAGGCTTCAGTAAACACTAACGTCTTCATAGAACAAGATATGCCCTCTGCAACTGGAGTGGCAACTGAAAACAACCCTATTTTCCATTCCTGTAAAAAAAATGCTATACTTGGATTTAAAAGTATCTAAGCTAGATGATCTCTTGTTTTTCAACAACTGCTATTTGCAATAATATTAATACTAGAAGTTACTGTTTATTGATTACTTAGCATGTGCCCTGATTAAAAAAAAAAGCCTCTATTTTAATAATAATCCAGGAAGGCTGATATTCATGTTTTCCAAAGAAAGAAACTCTGGTTCAGGGAGGTTAAGTTGCTTTTCTGCATTCCACAGAACATTAAGGATTGAAACAGATTTTATTGGTCTAAACAGGCTAAACTCTTTTCTCCCATATTGCACATTCAACAAGCCCTATGAATTCAGAAGTGAATAAAATAGCTATTTTAGTATTAATAAGTAATCATGGCAATAGCTAATATTGAGTCTCTAGCAAGAACCATGCAGTGTGTGAGCATTCAATCAGGTACACTGTAAAAGACTCACTGTCAGTTTATGAAGGAATCTGATTTATAAATAAGTCTTCTGGAATGGAACTTGCTCATGAATCAGGGGTACTATTTTTACACCATAGTCTTTATTAGTAAAGTTGATCGGTTAGATAGCTTACATTGAAGTCCAGGAATCTTAAATAATTTTCCCAAGGTCATACAACTTGTAAATGACAAACCCAAGTTTCAGAAGTAAGACTTCCTCATTCTAAATCATAGCTGCTTTGTTCCATTATATTTTATTATTTCTCATTGAATTAAATTTCCTATTGAATAAAATGGAAATAACTTTTACTATTTTGAAGTGAACATTTAGAAATTTCAAGGTAAAGACTGTATTAGCAGACATTGCTTAAGGGTGCATAAAAAAACATTTTGGTACCTGCCAATTTTTTTTTAAATGACTTGGTGAAATGATGAGGGAAATTGCACATTCATTATTTTTCAAGATGTGGCTACAGGAGGTTTGGATATGGATTGGTATATTTGCCACAGGCAGGTATATGATTTTGATAAGGTTTTTATGGAAGCACATCTTCTGAAATGATTCAATAACCTGAAAAATAGAAAATGAAATTACTTCCATTTGAGTCTCTTTCTATTGTTTCTTTACTCCTTTTTTGATTCAAGTGTTAGAAAAAGCTGTTTATTTAGATGTGACACCGCATTTGCCCTCTTGGTGACTATAATGTAGTGAAAATGGTAATCGAACTAATAGCACCCTTAAAGAATGATACACTATTAGTAAACATAATTATGGCCCAATAAAGAATGAGAAAGATGGGAAAAAAACTGTAGTTTTAGCTCTCTTGGGCAATAAATCTCATTTGTATGCTTTAGTGGCCAAGAGATTCTTTTTGTGTGGATTGAAAAAGAAGCTGTTACAAATTCTCAACAATTCCAGCACTGTTTTTGTTTTCCTCTGAACCATGTATGCCTCAGTGACAAAATTACTGATCATTGATGAACAAAGTCCTCCACTTAACCTTCAGTGAAGCACTGTTGTTCCTAGCCAAACATGTTCGTGAATGTTCTGACAGTATTGTTTAAGCACTACATATAAGTGCAGGCATATTACATTGCCAATGTTTTGCAGACACATGTAACACACTATTTTTTGTAAGACTTTCAAAATATTTAATATTTCACGCAAATGTTTCTTTAGCAGATTTAGCCAAAGATGGCATTGAGGGATACAAATTTTATTACTTTCTTTGGTCAGAATTTAGGTTTCACCCAGTCTGCAAATTTTCATCAAGCGTGTATAATCTTTGTGGCTCATACCTTCATTTTATCTCTCCACCAAATCTTAGATACTCGGATCATGCAGGGCACTTTTCTATTCATTTCATTTTCAGTGCTCTAGTCAAAGAAAACCTTCCACTACACATTCCTTGGATGCATGCAGATCCCTGCATTTAGAAAGAACCTCTTTTCCTTTTCTGAGCTGCTCAAGTTAAGAACTACTTAGTGGGTTCTTGTACAATTGTATTCAAACTGATCATATTCTAATTTCCTGTGCATTCTTTGCTTTTCCATTAAACTGGAAGAGATAGGAAATGTGTTTTATTAATATTTTTCCCCCAACAATAAACACACAATAGTTGTTTTTTAAAGGTCGGGAGGTCTGTTATCAAGTGTTCCTTGTGATCATGGTGCTGCAATAAAACTCATAAGGTGATGTACACTGCATGCTGACTATGAACAAAGAGAGGCAGGGTGAACAGACCTGTAGATTAAAGGCAGATTCTGACTGGGATGCTTATGTGTCTGTGTTGGCAGTTACCTATATTAGGTGACTGAAAAATACAAAATGGCATCTAATTGCTACATTTTTCAAACTCAAGCCACATATTGACCATTCAGTCAAAAGTACAATAAGGGCAAACAGACCAAAGTGGACTTGTATCTGTCATTCCCACCACTTCTTGTGGTACAGACACACAGCTTGTTGTAGGAATCCCTCAGAATCTGATATTTGAAGGAATGGCATCTACTCACTATAGATATGACTGGTCCCAATCTCACAAATCAGCTGCCTGTCTTGGATTTAAATAGAGGGCTGGCTGTATAGCTCAGTGGTGTAAGCACCTGCCTGGCAGGCACGAGGTTGTGAGTTTGAGCCCCAGTACCAAAAACAAAACAAAACAAAAACAAAATATAAATAGATATCTTTTCCCCTGCGGGTGAAAAAACTAACCATATTAGTAAGATATCTGCGAATGAGATGTTTTAAGTGATTTACTAGACTAATTCAGAGAGCGTGGAATTTTCTCTGTGTAGTTTGATTTTACATGCAAACTTTAACTTCAGTGAAATGATCTGAAAGTGCTATCATAAAATAGAAAGCGATCATAGCAAGAGTCCTGGATGGTGAGATGCAACTAGGAATCAAGGGCAGTCTTAGTCACAGAACGGCCAACTCTTCACAGAAAAGGGCAAAAAGCAAGTTTCATCTATTTCACTTTTCTGATATGTGGTCAATGCCTAAGAATTATGGATCATTTGGTGAGTGCCCTTTTCTCTTTCTTTTTTATCACTCCAAGAAGAGATCCCTTTGCTTAGCTCTATTCCCTTCCTCCTCCTCATGAAACTTCCCCTGAATTACTCCCACACATTTAACATTTAGGTAGCTCTCCACTGTGTTTTCCTAAGACCCTAGTTTTCTCCTAACACTGTCTAGTCTCCTATAACTATCCATTTATTGATTTTTTTAAAATCAACTAATAAGTCATACATTCCATGTAGTCAGGAACTATTTGATTTTTTTAATCAACTAATAAGTCATACATTCCATGTAGTCAGGAACTATATTTTACTTGTTGTGAAGATCTAAGAAAGTGCCTTGCTCTTATTAAGTAGTCAATAAATGATTATCAATTAGTAAATGAACACATGACTACATCCTATTGTTTTTCCAACCCCACCCTCAGAAAAATCTTGGGGAATTTTGTTATCCCTAGTAAAGCACAGTAGGGAGCTCAAAGATTTTTTAAAAATAAATGTGTATTATTTATTAAACAAAATTCTTTCATTATTGTACACTTGTTTGTGTCATACACATAAAAAATAAGCAAAAATGAAGTTCAGTGAGGTTATATCAAATTATGCAGATTTACTATCTGAATATGAGTGTGAATAAATACATCAAACAGCGTATTTATTTCCTGAAGTTATGCATCTCTTTAACAATTTGAAAATTTGTTATTAACTTATTTAATAGAAGTAGCAGCCTTATAGTATTTGGCTTTAGAGTTGTCCCCCAAACTTCAATTTAAACCCTGGCACCACTGTTTAAGAGCTGTGTGATCTCAGATTCCCTCCACTAAAAGTTGTGATGACATTCAGGTGACAAGTTTGTTGTGCAAAGCAAGCGAGCTCATATGTGTTACAATGTCAAGCACATTGCCGGGCACAAAAATAGACTTTGTAATCTATGTCGGTTTTCTTTCTTCTGTGCAACCCAGAGAATTAATCATACCATTTGAAAAAATTAGAACCCAACTTGTCACATTTGTTTAGGGAAACAAACACCTTTGCTTTGAGGCCTTTATCAGATGCCAGCAGCTTGCTGTGATCTGTAATTTGCCCGTACACAGAAATAAGCTGAAATCTCATTCTTCCATTTACTCATATTGCTCTTCAATAGGTTCTTTAAATTCCCTCACTGGTAGCTGAGTTACTTTATACAGACACATCCAATTTTAAATATTCCCTTTTCTTTGGCATGACTCATCCTCCTGTGCCCAGTTTTATTGTTCTTGTTATTTCCCTAGGACCCATTCACTGTTTGCCAATGGGTATTTCTTAAATGCATTTCCTTGAGTACTTTATATTCCTGACATTTTTTTTTAAGCTGAAGAAATAGTAATTGTAATGCTCTAGTTATTTCGTGGCTCCCTTGCCTTTTTTTTTTTTCCAGCACACCTATCTTTTCACACATAATTTTAATGAACTGCCCAACTCGATTACTAAAAGGTTCTGGAGTGTTAGAAAGGATTGACCATTCTTTCCAGATGCTCTCTCAGGTTTCACATCCTCTTGTGATTTACCCAGTGTCACTTAATTTTTCTTTTTCTTTACTCTTTTTTTTTTTTTTTTCACGCCTTGGCCAGCTCTTCATCACAGTCATTATCCGCCTCTCTTGGTGATCTACTTAACACTGCATTAAACAATGTATTCAGCTCAGCTCATTTCTCACCACTATGCACATGTCAACAGGACCTGCATCCCCTTTCACTTATGATTCTTCTCCAGTTCAGAATTTGTCAATCATTAGTTCCCCCCTTGGTGTGATTTTTTTCACAGCTCTCTCTACAGCTCTACCTGTATTTCAGTTTACGTGTCATAACCACCAGTTTCTGCTCTTTTTCCTTCCCTTTTCTTGTCCTTGATTTTACCTGTTAGACATTGGGACAAAGCACTAATATGAATCCAGAAATATTTTGATGACACCATCTTTAAAAGTTTTTTTTAAAAAGCAAAAATAGGAAAAGACAAGGATATTTCCATTTACGAGAGCCTCATTTCTCCTATTAGAAATTAAAATATGCTGAATTATCAACAATCTAATAACAGCATGACTTTCACATATTTTAGCTTGTTCTGGTGAGGACTTGGAGAGAAATTATTCTGGCTACTAGGAAGAGGGCATGGCTCCACTGCACTGGGGTCCAAAGGAGCACTGGGGGCAGAGTGGTAGGTAAGATGACAAGCCATCTGCCCCTGTGATGCTTGTGTGACATGGAAGAGACACAAATAGGCAGTGCTAAATAAGCTAAATAAGAGAATTTCAGAATATGACAGAGGACAACTAATTGAGGAATATATATTTTTAATGATATTAAAGTCAAACACTGTATGACTCTTAGGAAATTCACTGCTCACTTCAAATTCAACCATTTTAATAGAACAAAATGTTTCTGCAGTACTGTAAATTAATGGCACGATTGCTTGTCCTGGTGGTTCTTGATCTTTCTAATGCATGCAGGTCCAAATATGCCATTCTGATAAGCATTCCTGTATGTGTGCAACAACAGTAAGAGCGCACAGCCGGGCGTGGTGGCACAGACCTTTAATCCCAGCACTCGGGAGGCTGAGGTAGGCGGAGCGTTGTGAGTTCGAGGCCCACCTGGGCTACAACGCGAGCGCAAGGCCGGCCTGAGCAGCATAGTGCGACCCTGCTTCAAAAAACCAGGGCTGGGAGTTTGGCTCAGCAGCTTAAGCGCCTGTCTGGCAGGTGTGAGGCTGTGAGTTCGATCCCCAGTGCTGAAAAAACAAAACAAAACAAAACAATAAGAGCGCACATTTGCACACAGCTTACCATATGTTGGATGCTCTTGCAGGACCTTCAGATACATAGGTTGACAAAATATGCAAAGCCTCTGCTTTTTTAGTGTTTTAATATTAAAAGCTAGAGCAAGGCTATTTAGAGTCCAACTATATAAGGAAACTACATTTTATGATAGGATGTCATAAATGCCATTAAGAATAGAAAAAGGCAAGGAGAGCTGGAGAGTAGCAGGTATGTGTGAGTGTGTGTGTGGGGGTGCCATACCATTTTAAATAGGGCCGTGTGGGTGTGAAAAAGGTAGTGTGAACATGGATTCCTGCATTTCCTCCACTTCAAGTCATCACGACAGAATGCAAGTGAACAGAGCAGTATCCTTACTGAAAGGACCTCAAACCAAAGTAATTACTAAAATATAAATAATCCATAAACACAAATATTTTATTATTTATAACATTATTAATGGCACACCTCATGGCAGAAAGAGACACACAAATTGCATAATATTTGAAATGAAAATTGTTGTCTGACACCACTTATTTGCCAGTTTATCATGTACATCCATATAGTATCTTTTGAACTGTGGTGTAGACCAAGATTATACGTTTATTTTATTTAACATTTTCCTGTTGTTTTTTCCTCTTCAAGTAGAAAACAGACAACTACAGAGGCCATTGAATTTGCTTTTCTTTGTCTTCTATGCTAACTACCTGAGCACCTCACAAAAGATCATCCAGTTTTCTTGATTTATTTAACTTACTGGAGTCACAGTATGAGTAGATGCTAGCGCCCCTCGGACAGCGTGTGGACAGTGAGGTCAGTTTCACGTGAGACACCAGTTGTGGGGGAATAGATGTCAAAGCAGCTGCTGGAAGGTTCGTGAGGCACACTGTTACTGTACCACTGAAGTTGAAGGTGAACAGGGTGGTATATTGGCATGACCTTTACCCATAGGTCTTTACTGGCTGATATCACTTAACGCAAACTGAGTGGGTCACGCTGGAGTATGCATGGGAAGGAACACATGTGTGTGCAAATGAGAAATATTCTAAAGACAAATATCTATTTTATGTTTTTTACCAATGGCAAGATTTTACTTCAATTATGTAGGAACAGTTTTAGATTAAATTTCTTACTGGTCACAAATAATTTGGGGCTTTGAAAGATTCTTTTCAATTTTTTTTTTCAGACCCAGAATCCAGATTGGAATTTTAGGGCAAGGAGCAATGTTTGCAGTTGGTATGATAGATACAAATCAACTATGCTCTCCATCCTTCTATGGAAAGGCTTTAAGAAGGCCTGGATTTTTGCAAAATATAAACTGAAATGCCAGGATTTTAGATGAATGGTATACACTTGGTTTGGATGATGGTACAGATTATGCGAAGAAATGACTCTGGGGTAAGTTAAAAGCTTCCTTTAACAACATGAGAAAACTTATATCTTTGCTATTTCCACTGTGTTGGTGCTCTTAATAATTTCTCACCTGTTACTAGGCATTACCACTAGGTCTGAATGTGACAGCCCTGAGGAAAAATACCACCTTAAATCCCTGAGAGAGGCTGAAAAAGCAATGAAGATATATTTCTGAGCCATTCGTTAGGGCCACATCACTTAATGAGGCAGCTAAACATCCCCTGCTTGTATTTATCATGAGTGTCAAGAGAAATGAACACCATAAGTACAATTTAGCCATGCTGATAAAAAATATTTGAATGTGAAAAAGATGTAAAGTGATGCAGATATTCCGATAACATTCCTGACATGAAATAGAGATACAGAGCGAAATAGTGAGAGACAGAATGATGAAAATACTACTTCATACCCAAAGTGTTCCCTATAAAATGTAAAATAAAGACAAAACACATTCTGCTTCCCCTTGTCCCACGCCTTCCTTTTCAAGATAGTATCACCACCCAGTGACAAATACTGTACTACATCACACAAGAGAACAAAACTCTGGTTTTTTGACTGTTGTTATCCCATGGACTTACAAAGGGAGACCTTGTGAGGGTTAACGATATACAATAATGAACTGGTTAAAAACATCAAGCTGTTGATGGGCTGCAATGATGCCCAAAGTTTCACACCAAAGCTGCGGCTATATGTGTTATCATCCACAGCCCACAGACATGCTCCTGCAAGAAGCTGCATATAGAGAAATGGTTTCCTTTCTGATTTTGTGGGGCCAGGCTAGATGCTACATATTTATCAATTTTGCAGAAAAAAAAATCAAAGACAGCTAAACAGATCCTCGATGGTAAGTTACAGTCTTGTGCTATATTTGGAGGACAGTTTTAGCTGTTAAAATACATAAATGCTCCCCAAGAATTATATCACAAAATTAATTAGCATAACATAGATCATAACAAGGTTGCTCTCTCTGCACTTTTCCCCTTCTGGCTCAGGAGGACAGACAGTGCTATATTGCTGCTGCTGCTACTACCTCCCTCTAATAATGGCCATTATTCATAGCAGGGTGCTGGAGGTCACTAGCATGGTCTTTGTGCGAAGGATCCTACAATTCATCCTGTATTCTTCTCTAGATTGTGAGCTACAGGACATGGATTAGGGAGCCAGGTAATTCTTTGTATATGAGATGTAGATTTGACCTTGTGTTGTCCTTCTGCATCTACCATGATCTCACAAACCCTAGACATAAAACTTTCAAGTAACCTTGTAAAAAAATCTCCCACCGTGCTTTGGTTTTGAGTTTAAATCATAATATTCCAATCATTTGTTGGTTTTGCTATAAGATGCCTGGGGCATCTAGCTACAGCTGAGAGGGCAGCCTTGTCACTGTTAGTAATTAGAAGGAGCCTGGTGGATTCAAGGTGGTTCAGAATTCATAATTAAAAAAAAATCAAATTCGTTAGTGAGATGTAGTTTGTTGAATTCATTGTAGCTGTGTGGCTGTCTTTTTAACCTTGCTGCCCTGCTTATTATACATGCGGCCAGTCACCAAAGACCCTGCTTCCCTGCTGCGCTCCTGAAGCCTGATAAAATGCATCAAATATTAGATGAATCTTCTGGTTTTCCTCTCTGTTGGTAATTCTCTCTGAGATTTTAGCTGCACTGGGATAGCTGTAGATTCAAATAAATTCCTAACACTTAATGTATACGTTAGGGTTTATTAGGCACAGAATAAATGCCTAGTGAATTAATAAATAAATGAATAAGTAAAGAGAATTTTGCTTTTAGTATTTTCAACTCAGCAACTTGATTTTACTAAAGAAATTAATAGAGAATCACCTAACCTTGCACAGACAAGAAAACATTTGCAAGGACTCAAGTTTCAAAGACTTTTTCTGTGTTGATTCATTAGCAAAGAAGCAGTACCCTAGAGCTGGAAAATAGTTTCTTTTTCTTTCTTTTTTTTAACCTAAAGTCTCATGAAAGAGGTTAGTTTACTGTCTCTACAAAACATGGTAAGCTGAGCATGAACATGCACACTTGTTACCCTAACACTCAAGAGGCTGAGGCAGTAAGATGGTAAGTTGGAGGGCAGCCTGGGCTACATAGTGAGACTCTTTCTCAAAATCAACACAATAAATAAAGTGCTGACACTATTAGGACTCTTTTTTGAAAGCTGGTTTACCAAAAAGAGACAGAGATGCTATTGCAGGAAAAAAATCATTTTAGCAGTACAACCACGGTACATTGGTGCCATAGAGAATCAGTGCTTCTCCACACTGAAGAGCACAACAAAAACAGTGTTCGTGTCAATAAATAACCTCACTCTATAAATTCCAGAGCTTCAGATTAAGATGGACAAAGTAGAACCATTAAAATTTACTGTTTATGCTTTCGTTTGCACCATATCGCTATATTTTGTAATCACTCGTATTAAAAATAAAATATTATTCAACTTTTTGATCTATTGTTTGTATGTAATCATAAACTCCTCAGAAATCTACATATAGTTAGGGTGGAATCAAATTGCATTTTTAAACTGGGTATGGTGGTGCACGCCTTTAATCCCAGCACTCAGGAGGCTGAGGTAGGTGGAGCGTTGTGAGCTCAAGGCCAGCTTGGGCTACAACAGGAGCGAAAGGCCGGCCTGAACTGCATAGTGCGACCCTGCCTCAAAAAACCTAGGTTGGGGAGTTTGGCTCAGTGGCTTAAGTACCTGTCTGTCAAGCGTGAGGCTAGGAGTTTTCTCCCTGGTGCTGCAAAGAAAAAAAAAAAAAAAGATGCACTTTTGATAAAAATATGCAAAAATGTTAATCAATAATTTCTTTGACTAGTTTTTCTTACCATAACCATAAATATATCTTTGATTTTTTCCTAATAAATAAAATGTGTTTTCAATCTTGCAGAGACATTTTTCCTTCAGCTGATGAACAGTTACAATAAGCAATAACTGAAGAAAAAATAAAGAGAATGAAAGTGAGATCATCATAAAAAAAAGTGGAAGGCAACACCTGCGGGATTTTTTGCGAAATGAAACAAAAGGTCTAGAGTTGGTCTAGTTGGGAATGATTTTGATGCTGGCCAGATCCTGTTCTCCTGGATGAGTTCTGGATCAAGTGGGCCTCACTCTGGGTCTTAGGTGTTGCTGAATACCTCTGCCAACTCTTTCAGGGACATTCACTGGACAGGCATGGGGCTGTTGTTGCCACTTGGCCCTAGAGATAATTCTGTGTAACGTGAAGCCATGTTACTCGAGATCAACAAACTCTCTATACATGCATAGCAGCACGTCTTCAAATACATTAAAAAATTTTAAGAGTCCCAGCTTTATGATAAATCCTTCCTCCTTCATTTCTAAGATGGTAACACTAAACTGCTTTGGTTTTATTTCCTTGGGTTTACAAGTTATAAATTTACATTGGAAATTAGATACTGTAGATCAGGAGTTATAACTTTAAAAAATTTTTTATTAAAGTACAACACTTAGATATTTTTGTATTATTAGTGAAAAGGCCCAGTTTGTGGAATCTCGCGATAAGTGTTATTCTAACATCCTTCTAAAAATTAGGAAAGTGTAATGACTTAAACCAAATTCGAAAAACACTCACAGTCTATCACTTAATAGTCTTCTGGTGAATATTATTTATAATGTGTAATTAAAGAGGTGTTAAGTTTCTTTAAACATGTGCAAAAGGAGCAAGAGATTCATGAAGGCTGAAGGTGAGGGTGACTTGTTTAAAACCTTTCCTATTCAAACAGGGCTGCAAGGTTCTTATTCTTGCCATGGTATAAAACACATTCTTAACCCAAGTGTCCCAGTGTTCCCTCTGTACTTAAAGTATTAAGTGAGGCCCTCTCATTTAATGTGGCTGTTTCTTTTCTGGCAAGTGGAACTTTATTTAGTGACTGTGATAACTCAATACCCAAATCCCAGAAATACAATTTTCCATGAGAGTCAGCATTTCTGGTTTGTGATAGTGAACACTAAATGAAATTCTGCTGTGCTTAATGGCAGTGAGAAGAAAACCATTCCCTATGAAAGCAAGGTGACTTTTCTTACAGAGCTGGCCAAGACACCCTTAGAAACAACAGAAAACAGAAAACGATGGAAAAGAGATATTTCTCCTACAAGCAAGGTCAGAATTTAGTTTCCAACTTTGAGAATTGGAACCACTTGCTACCAATTACCATCAGAAATTTCAATCAAGGAAACAGGAAATGTGAGAATAGTGAAAATATAGGTTTCTGACAGCTCTTGACAACATTATCATAAAGGTCAGCTTGACGAATGTGTTTTGTGCCACGTAAAAATGAAAGCATGTTAAAGTTCATCCCCAAGAGTATCTACACCAAGACACATTTGGCTGTGAGGGTGTAAATTGGGGGAGGTAGGTGGCATTTGCCTGTTGGTTTAGGTTTTTTTGTGACATTGACCCTATAGCTTATATGGAAGTGTGATACTAACTACATCTCTCATTTGAATTCTTATTAAATATAAAATCATTTGGAGTAAAACCACAAACCCAAGAGTGTGCACAAAAAGAAAAATAAGATCTCAAGCAACCAAAGTGGATGTCATTAAACTTTATTCTTGAGAGAATTTGATGTATATTCCTTGGAGTCTGGGGACATCTTGGAGAACTGTGAAAGCTGGTAGTCAGCTCATCTTCTGAGGAGTCCCCAAAGTTAGGATGCTGAAGGTATACTGTGACTGGCCCAGCACCAAGGAGGGCTGAAAGAAGATTACACTGATAACCATGGCCCATGCTGGGAACAGAACCTCTGCCAGGCCTACGAAGAACCTAGAATTCTCTCCCTATGATGGAAAATATTGATTTGCCCGCAACACAAGCTTTTGGTCTCAACTAAAAGCAACCATAGCAACACCAGAGAAAACTGAGTGCCCTCATTGTCCAACCAGCATCCTGGGCCACAGCACAGATACACTACAGTCCAAAGCAAGAGGAAACAGGAGAAAGAGAAGGCAGACAATCATGCAGGACTTGGGAGAACATATGCTGTAGACCAAAACTGTGAAATGGGTTAACTTGGACTTTCTAACAGATGATAGTTGAAAAATGATGGGACCTGACTGAGATGACAGTAGGGAGAATGGAAGGGAGATTTTATACAGCGGGTTGGAAGGTAGTGTTTAGATGGGAAGAATAAAAAAAGCACACTTCTATTCTATTAAGGAAACAGTTTAATCTCATATTCAATACCCTTTTCTTTCCTTTAGTTGTTATGCTGAATGAATGCATACACGAATAAATGAATCGGGACTTTATAACTAACTTCAGAATTAAATGTGTGTTTTTCTGTCCTGAAATCAAAATCAAAGCTTCAGTGAGCGGATTGTAGAGACCTTTTATTCCAGGAGACAAACGGCCTGACCCTGCCCTTTAATACACATTGGTGGGAACCTGCAGTCTCTTACTCCAGGTAACACCAGGCCCAGTAACTCATGAGTTGTCAGGGAGGCAGATTTATTGCTCAACATTTATAATTTCACCTAAATTATCAAAAATCCTACTTTCCATGAGCTAATTTTTGGAAAATTAATACTTTCATATTCATTAAATTTTTACTTTCATTAAAATTAATTTAAAAAGTCTACTATCTGAAAAGAAAAATTCACTTCACCAAAAGGGAAACCAGGATAGCCAAAAATAAAATTTTAATATCCCAGAACTTGGTATTGATACCCCAAAGATTTAAATTTGGTGATATGAACTAAAATGCACCTGCTCCCTCTGTTACACCTTTAAAAATTATCATTCCAAGAAAAGCAACTGAAACTAGGTGCTGTTTGCTATTTCATGCAACAGGGATGTTTGTGGTTACCAGAGACTCATTGTTTTGAGATTTTTTTTCCTAATGTGAATATTAAATACCTCCTTTGGGGTCACAGGCATGCATAAAGATACATCATTTGACTTTTAATGGGTGTTTCTGGGGACTCTACAGTTTGAAATTGTTCTATATATATCGAGTATTCCTTACTGAAAGTTCTCGCTCTGTCCTCTGAAAATATGGATGGAAATAATTATAGTGAGGATGGCTTCTTAAGATGATGTCACTCCAGAGAGAACCTGCACCACAGGGAGCGTTTCCAGTAAAGTATGGCAGAAACTGCAGGGTAATCAAAGTGCAAATTCCAATTTATTTAAGCAATATTGTTCTTGCTTCTCCATTTCACAAAGCTGTCCTCTCTCGTTAAATTTTTGAAAGAGAATGAATGAATTTTGCCAGCAGAAATCTGAATGGTAGTTGACCTTTTTGAAAACTCCGTATAGAACCCTGGCATCAGCTGTCTTTTCATACACATGCTGACAAAAGAAAGAAATTGAGGCTTAGCCAGAGTAAGCAGGGTATATGCAAGACTAGATGCCATTCAGGGAGGCTTTTATCAGGAGACAAGATTGTGTGTATGGACATGAGCGTACTTGTTGATGGCCCATGAAGGGCTTGAGCAAGTTTGGTGTCTGAGGATCTCTATGTGCTCTGTGTGGTTGGCTGTGGGGCTGACTCTGGTTTGATCAGGCCAGAGATGGATAATTCCTTTTGCCTTTGGCAGCAAATATGTAAGTGACTATAACTGTAACTCAGAAGAGCTGCATATTGGTGACCATGTGACAGAACTGCGTCGTTGGCTATTTGGTACTTAATTCCTTAATAAACAACATCGATATCAAGATGGACAACGGACTACATGGAGGGGTCAGAGCACCAAATAAGACTAGTTCCTACCCTTAAATTGTTCATAATTAGGAAGGGTGCTCTTATTAGCAGACAAAAAATTGTAATGTAGTAAGTAGTCAATTCAATGGCAACAAGAGGCCCATGTACTGTAGAAATGTCTAAAAGGGAGCCTAACCCCCAAACAGTGACACTTGATGTCAAATTTGAGTTATTAGTGATCAATGGTCAGGAGTGGTTCAGTAAAATGGATTCGAAGAAAAGCAGTTAAAGTTTTCAAACACCAAATGTAAGAAAAAGCAAGGGAATAAAGGTATTTACCTTTGGCTGAAAAGAAGAATGCATGAAAGTGAGGAAACCACTCGGTGGAGAAAAGGAAGCAGGAGTTTGTCCTTAAAGAGCCTCTCTTCTATATTGTGTTAAGCACACATGGGTTCTATTGTAGAGGTTGGGGTAGTCGCTGATGTAATTATTCTCATGCTCAGGCTGTGGGGTTGCATTTCTGGGATGTGTGCTTTGGAAAGTCTGCATTTCACAATCACTCAAGAAAGAGAATAGTTGTTAAAGACCGCAAGACTACTTCTGGGTGGGTTCTAGCACTCATGGTAGTCTCAGTTTGACACATAGCTCCAAATTTTGGCTCTGGGGCTAGCATTCAGGCCCAAGCAAATGCATTTCCACATCTTGGGCACCATGTTCATAGTCAGTGAATTCATGTGCTGCTGGAAAGTGTTGTGGATGTGCCCTGACTATTACTAGAAACAGGCACTGCTTCAAAAACAGGAGGAACTTGAGAAATGGAAACTGGAAATCATTTTCTTTTTTAAAGCAATTTATACTGATGACTAAAATGCTCAGTTAACATGCAGACCATTGTTGCATGAGAAAGGACAATTTTTTAAAGTAAGACTATTTACTTATTTGGGTTTGCATTCTAATTCGTAGACTAGGAGATAGATGGGAATCATCGTGGTATTGCCAAAAATTTGCACGTAATGGCTAAGAAACATTTTATAGTTAAATATTTATATGGCTTAAAAATTTCATCCTGTATCTGTCTATGTTCATGCAGAGGGCCTTACAGATCCATAGGTTCTACTTCTAAAGCAACTGCGGATCAAAAATATTTCAAAAAAATATGTATTGAACCTCTACATATTTTTTCTTGTCATATCCTAAACAGATAAGTAGAAGTACGATTTACACAGTATGTCTACTGCATTGTGAGAACTCTGGAGAGGACCAAAAAGTATAAGGGGAATGTACATAGGCAACAGGCAAGTATATATTGTGGTCATTTTATAAGGGACTGAGAAACTTCAGAATTTTGTATCTGAGGGGAGGAGTCCTGGAATCAGTTCATCTCTGATGCAAAGGGTACTTATATGTGAGGTGTGACCAAACTATACGGTGAGTGTTTAAATTTTAAAAATTGAGTACAGCAAAAGACACAGTGCCATTAATACTCCTCAAAATATTCATCTTTGAAAAGTGGCCAGAATAACGCTATATGTGTTTTCAAAGCAAGGGGTATAAGTGTTTTCAAAGTGAGGGGGTATATTTTGAGGGAGATTAATTGCACTGTATCTTTTGCTGCAATAATTTTTAAAACCAAAAGTCACTATTTTTCAATTTTTCAATCACACGTCACATGCTCATACACATACCCATAATGTTGTATACACATAAAAACATATGAACATAAACCATAGTAATTTTATACTTTGGGATGAACTTTGAATGACTTTATTTATAATGAAAATATTAAATTCTTAAAAATTAACAAAATTTACTTTCATTTAAGATATTTAGTATTTTGCTTTGATTTGATGCTTCCAAATTTTATAGTTTTGTATATTTTAGAATTAACTTTAAATGTCTGAAAATGACTTTCATTTTCACATTTAACTTACATCTTCAATGAAAATACATTTTTGTGTACTTAGATTAATCCTTTAGAATTTTGTCTCTGGAACAGGAATTGTTTAAAATTTAAAGTAATCAGTAATTTCACTAAAATGAAACTCCAGAATATATAATAATGCAGACATTTGTGTGTCATTACTCATTTTCAAATCACAAAGTCTTAAAAAGAATACTCAGCAATCCATAATGATGCAATTTACTCCATTTTTACTCATTTTTACTCCATCCTCAGACTTCATTCACATAAAAACCATGGCTTCACATACCTGTTGAGACTTTGTCAGTATAAAGGAATACATTTCACAAGAAGAAGACATGTTTTATTCACCAATTTATTAAGTTCATTTATAATTGTTTTATAATTAGCTCTGTGTATATGAACGCCCATTTGTACTCTTGTACTAGGCCCTGCAAAGTATTAGTGGTGAGATAGTTTACAGAAATAAATATTTTAAGCAAGGAAAAGCATGATCAATACTTCTGTACCTAACTGGTATCACTGTGTTCACAAGAGTAATAATTGTAAGAGGCTGGACTTCCTCTTTGCGAGAGGTGCCTTCCAACTGTGGACAGAACTGCTGAGTCAGCCCCACTCACTTTGTCTCAGAGAAGTCTCAAGCACTCCTACTCTAGGTAACTGGACAGTGAGTTCATGGTTCCATCCTTTTCCAGACCAGGCATTTCTGAAACTCTGCCATAGGTCTGGAGGGATTGAAGACCTTCTGCCTTCAAGCTAAAAGCAAAGTAGAAAATCCACAGGAGTCTGCTATCTAACACTTACCACTAACTTCAAGGTCTGTTCAGGCAAGTAGCACTTTGGAGGGGAAACTCTCCACATTTCAGCATCAAAATAATGACCCTCTCATTAGAGTACCAGATATCCCCAGGCAGACTGAACTCGGTGACCCGGTCAGGGTTCTCTAGATCTGCTGATCTATCAAGGACTCCTCGGAGTCAGTTTTCTGATGTCCTCTATGAGAAATACAGAAGAGCCCGGTGGGTTGGAGATGCATTTCAAATAATCTGCAGATGTCCATTTTATGGGCAGAAGGGAGGTATGAGAACAGAAACCACAGATCATTTTTTTTTCCCCAAAGCCTACTTTTTATTCTGGCTCTGACCTAAAATTGAAGGGGATGTCTCTTGCTTACTGTCAAGCAGAAATAAGATGCAGAAAGCATCCTACACAAGAGCCAGAGATTCTAATTAAAGTTTTTCTTGGACTGACGCACTTATGAGTCTTCCTTCTCTATTTTCATCTAAAAGAAAAATAAAGAAGTTAAATTTAATGGTGATGCCTTGGTGACATCAACCTTCTAAAATGGAGAACACACTTTATTTAGAAAACATATCCTGTGGAATCTTTTGTTTTATCATATTTAATAGCAGAATATATGTTGATTGGGAATCTTGAAGGTTAATAAGTACTAAATTATTAAATGGGAGATGAAATTGAGCACTTCTAATAAATTCCAGTCTATATGTATAGATGTATAATTTATGCATATATGCATAAATTTACATATATGATATGTAGAACAGAGTAGTATTTTAATAAATAATATGATTTCTGTTTTCAATTGCACGGAATTTATGAGTTTCTCATTACATCAGTAGGAATTTTGAAATAGATTTATGTAATTAAGACTAGATTTCAGATGACTTTTAAATCCATCACTGTGATTACTGCTGTTGGCAGTTTTACTTTGCCTTAATACATCTTATTCCATTTTGTGCACGAGGCATCTACATTTCCCATAGGAGTGGGAAGCAGCAGTATCATCAGCTGCAATGACGACTTTATCCAAGAATTTCATCTTTGGAAAAGGCGTCAGAGATGCGTAGAGGAGGAAAACGTAATCATAATCACTCACTCTAGATTTCCTGGGACAAAATTATACTTATGGAGCAACAACAAAAGGTAGACATGGCTGCAGTGTTTCATGGCCAGTTCTCCCTGGAAAAATTTCGTTCTGATTAACAGAGATCAACCTGAGTATGTTCTCATCAACCAACTGATTACTGTTCTGGTTTGGGCTTGAGAACAGCTGTGTTTTGCATACGGGACCTTAGTCAAGTTAAGTCTTCCTTACCTCAGTGTGCTCATCTGCAGAATAGGAAAAATAACACTGGTTGTTGGGATCAACAAAAGTGACATAATTGTTACGTGATAAGAGGGCAAACTGACATGGTGTGCGTGAAACACATAAAGTCTGGCACATAGAAAGCACTCGTAATATAGATTAGTCATTATAGCATCTGAAAGTCATGTTTTACTGATACTCGTATGGCTGTTTTATTTTCTTATTATTTACCCACATTAACTGTTCACAGTGATTTTTTTTGAGGAATACTGTTTATTAAAACTGTAAATAACCATAATTTTAGTCATAAACTCAGGAGCAAAACCATTTTTTAGAGGGGCAAAGGTAAAGAACATGGAGACCACAGAAGAACTGGGCCTCACTTAGATTCTCCTTCTGAAGCCCCAGACAAAATAAAATTGCTTGGTTTAAAGGGGACTGCTGTATCTGCTTGGACACCTGGATCATGCATGGCTCAGAAGGAAGAGGTTGGTTGCTGTTGGAGTTTTAAAACTATTGCTCCCAGTGTTTCTAGGGGTAAGTTTGCAGAAAGTTTGGCTTAATGCACAACAAATCTGGAGTTAGCCAGCAGCTGGGTGAACAGGGCAGCTCTGCACGATGCCTGTAGACATTAAAGATGTATAGCCCTGGTTGCAAGCTGTATGCACATGAAGGCACAAGCCACAGAATGGAAAATTCACAGGTTAGTACTTTGGAATATTTATTTTGTCTGCTTCTAAAGTATTTAGTCTGGAACATTTAAGCTGATACTTTATTGGTATATACACTTGTCCAAATTTATAGCATGGAACTATAAATGGAGCTTTGCATGGAGCTTTGGGGTTGCAGGTTCATGGCAAGTTGATTGTTTAGAAAGCCCGTATGTGAAAAGCCAGATTTTCCTGCAAATACAGATGAAAACTGGGTCAAGTCAAGTGTATGGACAAATGAGATAAGAGGAGAGTCAGAGAATATTCCCATGGGAGCCTGTTCCTCTGATGTCTAACTGAACTACATACTAATGAAGGATGAAAACCTCTCATGACTGATAAGCAGGCTGTCTCCTGGCAATTATCATAGCTTCTGGTGAAAAATAGGTACTTTATTTGGACTTTATCCATTCCTCTACTTGCTCTGTGCAAGAAAGCACAGTCTCAAATAATTGCAGGTCTATTAGCACATCAATTACCTAAAGACCTTGATTTTTAGCAAGGAGTGGATTTTAATCAATCGCTCCAAATGTTATCGAGAGATTAGTTGTCCTGGAGAATAAAATTAACTACAATTAGACTTTAATAACTTGTGAGTGCTACTAGCATATATTTTCAGGTTCCTGTAGAATTCATGCATTCTACTGCTCCATCTTAAGGAGAAAATGTGTGTAGACTTTTGCATAATAGCTGTAATCAATGTTATCTTTTAATTTTCTTCCTTTTAAGGGACCAAAAGGACACAACTAAAGTAATAAATAAATAACTTACACTTTAATGTAGCAGAATTCTTATTGAACAGGACAATTTGAGATAATTAATAGAATCTTTAGTTCATTAAAGCAAAATCTAATTTCAATCCTGAAACTTGATCCAATGTTTTTAGAGTGTTGGTTTTTGGATAGAACAAGGGGCAGGAGACCAGAAAAGAGGGGAAATAAAAAAAATAGAGTGGCTCAGTAATACCAGTAAAAAGTGACAACATGCTACATTTGGGGGCATGTGAGCATTAGGTTGGGGATCTATAAATACATAGGGAGAAATCAAACAAAAATATTTTACATTCTGGATTCAAATTGAATAGGAGACTATTGCAACATCTGTAATTTATTTTCAATACTTTCGCGTGTAATATGCAATATTATTCATGTGCTAGTTAGTGTGAACTTCAACTCTAGGGCTATTCAGTTTCTCTAATCAAGAAGTCACACTCCAAGGGTGATGCCTACCATTATATGAGAAAGGCTAATTCTAGAGGTGGCTACCAGAAGCCCTTCAACTATCCATATCTTAATCAACACTTGAGGATTTTCTTTTCAGCATAATGAATTTCAGACATGGGTTTGCTCAGTGAAATTACTGGCTCATTATTTAGCATGATCACTGGTAGAAGGCTGACATGGTGATACACGCCTGTAATCTCAGCACTTGGAAGTTGAGGTAGGAGGATTGTTGTGAGTTTGAGGCCAGACTGGGCTGCAAAGTGAGTTCAAAGCCAGGTTAAACTGCATAGTGAGACACTGTCTCAAAAACACAAATAAATAAATAAATAAGGAAATCAAAATGATCACTGGTAGAACTGTACTCTGACTGATTAGACAGAATTAAAATTGTTCCAGCGATGTGACTTGGCTAAAGTGTTTTCTCAATGTGCACACACTGGCATGGAGGAAGGCCCAAAACCAGCATTCCCAAGTATGGGATTGTACCCTCGGTCCCTTAAAGGACCTACAGGTGGTCCTTGAATGCCTGATGTTAATGACAAAAGTCAGTTTTCCCCCTCCAGCGTGTTTAGCATATTTGTAAAGATAGAAAGGTGAAATTTGTCAAGCATGCATACAGAACAATATTATAGGTAATAGCAAATTTTTCAGGACATATTCATTTAGTATATTCAATATTCGGTTTAAAGTTTACATTCATTATAACCTGGTAACAAGGCTTTGTAGGTGATGCTAACTTCTACTCTCCTTAAACTAATTGGTGATTAATTTTCTTTATCAAAAATAATATAAAAGTAGTTTTTATCCAAATTGTTTTAGGTCACATTGCAATAGTGGATTATAATCTTACTTTGAAATTAAATGGAAGTATATAGTTTTCGAAGATTTGAAATGTCAGACTATGTTAATTATACTTAACTTATGAGGATTTTTAGTTTTGCTAACTGCTAACAGAATTCTATATTTTGTTAATTTTTAATTTACAAAATATGTACCTGTGATAATTTTGTTACCTATAAGAATCAGAGACTTCAATTTTTTTTATCTCTGTAGATAGCACAAGATATCATTTAAGATCATTACCACTTAAAATATGTTGGTAGTTATTAGACCAGTTGCTAGATCATTTTATTTAATGTGGTAGAAAAGAACTACATGAATTAATACAATGTATTTTCTTAATATTCTGAATTTTTATTTAAATTAATTGGTTTTCCTATTAATTCTATGTATTTTCTCTTAAGTGTTTAAAAATATTATTCAGAGGGAATATCAGTGGAATTCACCAGAAGGACCAAGGGATTCATAACATAAGAGAGAGAAGACTCCCTACCCTAGAGTGTTCCTTAGGCACCAGTCCTGTAGAAAAAATTAAGCCTCGCTGCCTGGCCTATTGCCCTGTTCCTGTAATATCATAGAAGTGAATGATGTGTATACATTTGAGGATCAGAAGAGTTGGTTTAAGCTGTCAGAATTGAAGAATAAGAGCACACTGTCAAAGAGATATCCAGGAGAGGTAAAGAACAGAGTGAGAATGGATATGTTGTGTGTTTTCTTAAAAAGCTTCCTGCCCCCCACCCCTAGTTTGTAGGATAGAGGAAGAGTACTCATTTCTTTTGGTGGGAGGTGGTGTTTTCTAGGTCTGATTGCTCTAGCCCTAGGGGTAGAAACTCATGAACAAAAAATGAAAACTGATTACTTGGGACAAAGGTGGTTTATGGGCTGCTGTAGCCTCCAGACCTATGATATGAGCCCCAGACATAAGACACTGGGTCAGCTATCTCAGAGCACTTGGCTTAGTTTTAACAGGGAAAATGAGTCACCTTGTTTTTTCACTTAGCTTTTTGGTCTCTAAAAGTGCATTGGTCGAATCAGGGTCAGAGTTCTTGATCCTTGACTGCTCAGAACTTGATGTGTCTATGCATGCCTGATCTTCCTGGAGAATCATGGCTCTGCTTACTTGTGACTCCTGCTGAGTGGCAGTGAAGTCATTAATAGGTCTCTCTTATTTCTGTTTTGGCAGCTCAGAAACATTTTATCAATACACCCCACTGGAAACCTCAGGAGTAGAATAGAAACTACAAGCATTGACTGGTCTGGTTTGATTCCTGTCTCTAACTCCTATTACTTAAATGCCTTTATACAGGGGGCTTCCTTTTCTAAAGATTCAGTTTCCACAGCTGTAAAATGGCAATAAAAAGAATCATACCGTTGGCAAAGTTTGCATCATATCCAAATGATAATCGAGCATAATGTAAACTCTTACTCGATGCAAATCATTCCACATTTACCATTCCTGATGACAAATGGCTTAAGGTGCTTAGTGACCTCTCCTGAGACAAACCTCTTCTTTCTGAGAAGCCTGCTGTCTGAATTTATTGAAAAACAATAAAGTCACAAACTGTCAATTTCATCAATTTCAACTTGTTGAGTACTCTAGATTTCATTTGGTGTCAGAACAAAAACAACAAATTTTTTTTTAAGAATTCCATTTCAATTTAAAATACTAATATCTGTAACATTCAAGTCACAGTTACACTTCACACAGTAATACATAGGTTGCAGAAGACTGAGAAATGGTTAAAAGCATTCACAGGGCTTACAGACTCTTCCGGAGAGAACAAATATAGAAAGACTGACACACAAGTAGAAAAATGTCTGCAGGGGGTGAGGTGAGAAGTTTACAAACCAGAGCCAGGTAGCAGAGCGCAGAGCTGAGAGACACAGCGCTGTCAGGGGAATGGGGAAGCTTACTTCTGGATGGCAGGCAATTTTGAAAGTGTCACCCTGAAGTGGGCCGTGTGTATGAACCTCAAGAGCAGCAGAAACCATGCCAAGCTGTGACCTTGGGTACAGCCAGCCAGAGGTTCTTCAGCTGGGAGGTTTCCTGGGCAAATAAGTGACCAAATGATGGAATCAGTGATGTCATTGTGCTGTTTTGTGTGTGTGTGTGGAGGGGGTGTCATCTTATAAGCCTATGGAGAGGGAATTGCCTCTGATTTCTTTGATAAGCTCACATGGTTGTCTTTTCTGATATAACTTTGTATACTTATGTTCATTGGCTTCTGATTTAATTAGGTAAGTCAAATTGTTTATGCTAAGTTGTTTAACTTTTAAGTTATTCATTAATTTGTGCTATGAAGTTATGCTAGACAGATGGAGGTTATTTCCTTGTATGAACAAGGTATGCAGTCATTGTTTCTTGGCAGTTGTGCTCAAAATGGAACATTATCGAACTATTGCTTTATAAAATAGAGTAACTGGTCAACACATGGCTTTGTAAAATGGAATAACTGGGGCTTGGCCTAACCTGATGAATGCTGTTCTGTACAATATGGTGGAACTTGGAGCAGAATACAGCCTGCTCTTCATGACATTGTAATCGTTGATCTAATAACTGAAAGCACTACTGAGTGACTAACAGGAGGGTAGTGTATATTATGTAGATACATTGACATAGAGATGACTTATGTCCCAGACAGGGCAGGATAGAGTGCCATGTAAAGTCATCATGCTACTCCTGATGGGTGTGTAGTTTAAAACCTACAAATTGTTTATTTTGGAATTTTTCTTTTAATACTTTCAGATCATGGTTAATGCTGAGTAACTGAAACTGAAGAAGGCAAACGCAATTAGGGGGACTACTTATTTTTCTTTCTGAGCTTTTAAAATTAGCAAGCAGCAAGCATTAATGGCATTTACAACTTTGGTCTAGTTAGAAAAATCCAGACAATGTGACACAGAGAACATTTCAAGCTCAAAACATTCAGTGGCTTTCATTTGCTTCTGAAATAGTACAGTCTCTTTAACATCCCCTCCAAACTCTACATGAGCTGGAACTTACTTCTCTAGTTTTATTTCTCTCACCTTTGTCCAGTATCCTACACTTCTCCACGGTGTGCTGGGATGTTTTTGTAATAAATGCTTGCTCATATTTAAGGGGTGATACATTCTGCTTCCTCACATTGCAATACTGTTCTCCTGCCACTGGTCCCAATAGCACCAACCCCAACCTGACAGCAACTCCTCACCAGCGTCTCATCTTTAATAACTTCCCACCCCTTGTCAAATGTATTGCCTTTGGGAAAGGAACCGTTTTCCTGACTAGCCACGGTATAGCATTCTAAAACACGGCTCCGATTCAGGATGCCTGAAGCGGAATCCTGAAAATACATATTTTTAAAGAGCCCTCCAGGTGAAATTGATGCAGCAAAGTCATGATTCCTAACACTGTGTGTTGTAGTTGTCCATTTATTTTTCTGTATTGTTCACCAGACTTTGAGCTCTGTGAGGCAGGACACATGTCTATCTTGCTCACTAGCTAAGAAACACATAATCTAGAAATCAGTGACACTCAGTGCATTATTACAAATCAACACACAACCTTTGTGTCTTTTCTGTGACTTATGCAGGGACTCTGTCCTATAACTTTAAGATAATTTGGTCAGAGTCTTGGGTGCATAGAAATACAGGTAAACCATTTATGTAAGTCAGTCCTGCAACAACCTATCATAATATTATTCAAATTTCCCTTGTAGCACTGAAGTCATTCCTAGGATTGCTCATTAGACATATACTAGAATACAGATTATCAACTCTAATGGTTTCTTTAAATACACACACACACACACACACACACATATATACGAGATTCACTAAAAGTAAAAACCAATATTAGCTTCCTTACATATCATTATTCATTATCCTTGACCAATATTTACTAAGAGCTTCTTTTGAGAATAACATTATAGAATACATGGTAAGAATAAATTATTAAGTATAAATGCTATTAGAAAGTCCAGGTAAATGTCAAGGTAAATGTAAGTAATGTGGAATGAGATGGAAGTTTACACACACACACACACACACACACACACACACACACAAAGCTATTACAGTTTTGTTCCCTGTGAATGTTAACTGATAAATTTTCCATGTTTATTTTGAACATAAATGTTTATCAGTTGAAACAGAAATGAAATGTTTCCTCTCTAAGGTCAATATTTTTTATAGCCCCTTGTGTTACTTACAAGTTTCATTAATCGTAGTACAGATTTGGGGGGATCATGTACCTCCTGTTTTTCTCTAGACAAATAGTAAAAGTATTTTAAGAGTATGATTGAAAAATCTATACTGGTCTTTATGTTTTTAAAATAACATGATTAAGTGTGAATCCTCAACTTAGTAAGATAAAAAGAATTACTTTAATAATTTATATGACTTTCTACTTTGCTATTGTCAGAATGAAATCTGTGTTGGCAAAACCTTCTTTAGATTATGTAAGATAGTCAATTACTTACAAAGAAGTGCATTTGTTATCTGATTATTAAAATTAGGTGTAATCATTGTAGCACATTTGATAATTTTCAAGTGTAAAAATAACCCATAATACCATGTATGATAATGATCATGGTTAATATGGGGTATCTGCACTGGTTTAATATGTTTTTCAAATTTTGACATGTAATAATTTTACTTGTTTAGGGATACATCGCTGAATCTTTGAGATAGGGTCTCCCTATGTAGTTCAGCCTGGCCTTGAACTCACAGTGATTCTCTTGCTTCATGAGGCCAGGCTATAGATGAATTGTGATATTTACATATAAATGTACAATGTGTAAGGCCTGCATCAGGGCAATTGGCATAACTATCTCCTCAAAAGTTATCATTTCTTTGAATTGGAAATATTTAAAATCTTCTCTACTATCTATAATTAGTTGTCAGTCGGGGATACCTTATAATAATTAGAACACTAAAATTTCTTTATCTTTTCTAACTGCAACCTTCGATCTTTAACCATCTCTTTTTTTTCATCCTCCATCCTCTTCTTCCAAAGTTCTCATTAGTACCTTTCTATTTCTAGGATCATTTTAGTATCCAATATTATTATCTTTCTGCACTTGTCTCATTTCACTTAGTATAATATCCTCTAGGCTGATTCGTGTTTCTATAAATGATAGAATTGTATTCACTTTTTATATGGAGGAATAGCATTCCACCATATATATGTAGCACATACTTTTTGCCATTTATATGTCAAAGGTGATGTCTGTTTGTCTTTTATAGGAGCCAAAGTGACTTTGCAAGTGGCATCCTCTCTCAACTGGTAGAAGCAGCTTGAAATACTGTTTGAGAAAGACAGAAGCTGCTTCTCAGCCCAGATGGAAAGATAATAGTGTTTCATTCGGAAGGGATAATATAAAAATTGGGGATAAAGTGTAGAGGCCAAGCCATATATTTGTTAACACTGATTTTAAATGCAGTACTAGCATGTGTAGAATTTATTATTTTTTTAGTATTGATAAGGGCAATCTTTGAGATAATTGTGTAGTCAAGGTACGTAAGAGTTTTCAATCCTTCTGACTCAGGGAGTGAAACCTGTATTGTCATCCCTTGTATTATATATAGAGATTAAGAAAATTTAATCAAATTTACGGTGTTACTACTTATGTACTTTATTAAATATGTCTGCTGCCATGGGCATAGTCCTTTTTAATAAGTGCATTCTTGCCTGAAAAGTATATATATCCAGCCACAGGGTAATAAACACATTGGATTCATCTCCCAATGTCGATGTTTAAATTTTGCTTATTCTTCTTGTCATTTTGCACAGAAAAGAGCAAAAGTGAAAGTTGACATGGAGGAAGAAACAAAAAGGAGGAAGAAAAGTAAGAAGAAGGATGGAAGAAAAGGAATGAGATGACAAAGGGGAAGAGAGAATAGAGGTAAGAATCATTGAGGGAGGGGTACAGATTTAGAGATTAATCGCAAATCCCAACCCAAAGAGAAAATGAATCTGTAAAAGAAAGTCAGGAGACCAGACAGAGACCAGACCAGCTCAGAGTCTTCTCTGGGGATGCTGACCAGACAGTCTGCACTTCAGCAATCTATATGCTCATTTGCAATCAAGGTAAGCAAGGCTGAAGGTCACAGTCCCCCCACCACCTAGTATCTACCCACTGTCAGCACGGCAGCTGTGGGACTGGCAGGGTAAGAAGTCTGCAGACGGATAATGATGTTGCGGTGCTGAAGAAGAGACTCCAGGAACTTCCTGTGTTGTGGGTGTGATGTGTGTGCATGTGGGGCTGAGGTTTAATGGGCAGATCCAGAGGGGAGTCAGATGTGAGAGGAGCATGTAAGGAAACAGGGAGAGAAGAGCTGGGGGCACCCATGCTGCAGAGGGATCCCAGGGTACCGGGATTGCAGGTTAAAAGAGAGATGTGGGTCAGTGGTTGCTCACCAGAGCACCAGGGGAGAGCTGAGAATCCTTCAGTTGTAAGAATCAACAATTTCTTAATGGCAGGAATACAAAAATAGTAAAAATGCATTTGTGCTAGATTTTTACATTTGCCAAATAGGCCAGATGTGAAATGTGTTCAAAACCTGTGACTTCAGTGAGATACTACGTGTTCTCTGCATTTTTCTTCGAAAAGGAAAGAATATTAATTTTCGCTAATACAGGACAACAAGTGTTTTGAGTTTAGTGATAATGATTCCGAGTTAGGAAGGACTGCAAATAGAAAACTCATCTTCTAGTCCATGGTGGATCAATCTTATGAAAGTGAATACTCTTAGACTCTTGAGAAGGATTAGGTTGAGAAGCAGCTGATGGCGGGGGGTGGTGTTGGAATGTGAAAGTGGACCTCAAAGGGAATCCTCCAAGTGACAACAAGCACAGTGGTTGAATTTTACCATTGTTCTCTGTTTTTACTTGTTTCTCTCATCTTTGGCTAGCACATAATGAAAAATTTGAAATATAAATCAATTCTTTTGAATGGCAGCAGATGAATGAGGTGGAAATATCTCAGAGTGAGGTTAGTTTTTCAGTATTTGCTGTGATCTTCACTAAATCTAATTCATATAGTTGTTAGAATTATTAAAGAGTAGAATATGTAAATTCTCTGGTACGTAGGGAAATGTTATAAATGTTAGCACTCATCTTCTGTTATTTGCATTAAAACTTTAACCTTAGTTTACTGGCTAATATTTGCTAAAGTAAATTTTCACCAACTTTCAGCTTTGGGTGTTCTGTGAAACTGGCTTTTTACAATAAATACTAATTCTAATAACATACTTCAGATGAGTTCTTTGTCCCTTTGATATTAGATAGTAAAACAATATTGATAACACATACCACCAAAAATTTAATCACCACGTAATAATTTTAAAATCAAATTCTGTACATAAAGGCTGTTACAGAAGGGCAAGAAGAACATGATACCTTCACAGTGGAAGAAACTGGTGTGTGTGGCTTTCACATAGATGTAGCAAAGCTGAGAGATTGAGGCAGAAGCTGGAGGAGAAGGCAGCCAGATGAAACACATGGCATTACATGGGGAGAAAACAGCCACTACCCATCCATGGTTGAGCTCCTAGGGGAAGACCTGGACACGGGTATCCCAACCTCACTCTTCCTGCCAGAGCATCCCAGAAGCTAAACTCAGCGAGAGGCCAACTTGGTTCACTCGGGGGTGAAGGTGAATCTGGAGGAAAAACATTATCCAATATTTAGGGTGTGTGTGTGTGTGTGTGTGTGTGTGTGTGTAAAATCAAAGTCAAAGAAAGCTCATTCTCATACTTCCTCTATTAATCTCCCATCTCTCCCAACATAAGGTTAAATTTCATAACTTGCTTATTTAGTTCTGGAAGATGAATAGCTTGGGTAGTTAACTGTATCAGGACAGAAGGTCAGAGCAGTGATTCATCTTATAATTTTCAGCTTCTTCTAATGCACTGATAGAATAGCTGGGAAATGATTTAACTAGCCTGAAATTCAGTCTCAGCTCTTTGAAAAGAAGGGAGGATGACTCCAAACTGAGATCAGATGTGAGTGGGTTAAAATTTCCATCTGCTTCTTGAGAAAGGCTGAAGTAAACTCCCCAATGAACAGGCCATCTATAATTCACCTCTCTTAATCCAGTCCTCATGGCATTAGAAGTTATCGCCATAGGGACTCCGGTTTGGCCTTTTGACTAATAACTTTGTTGGAAGGGATCTGTTTTGCTGTGAGAGGAGGGCTGGAGGTTCCGCAAGATGAAAGCTTTCAGATATTAATGAAATTGGATTCATCCCTGCTCTATTTCTGGTCCTGGCCAACCTGAGGGAAAACTCAGAGATGGTGTCCTCTGCGTGCTCCCAAGACTTGTTTTGTAGGAGAGGCTAAGTAATGCATGACTTCATCTATAACAAGGTAGCAAGTAGCAAGTCATATTTTCAAATGAAAGGAGAATAAACAGGAAATGTGTAATTAGTAAGGTGACAATTTAAATGTTTTCACTTATAGGGATCTGAATTAGCAGAAAACAATTTCTGAGTTTGGGGAGAACTAGAGGTGATAATCTCACCAAACCTTAAGGCGTCATTTCTCTATGCTCTAAAAGAATATGGAAACATAGTCCATCAGAATTCCGGCATACTAAGGATAAACAGACAGACAGACAGGCAGGCAGGAAGATGGCATATACTGTATAACGTGTATATTGTATATGATGTTCTTTATATAGGCATTATTGTCATGAGTTATTTCTTTAAATTTTTCTTCAGCAACCTTTGAGATACGGACAGTCCTTTATTTTAGATACTCCTTAGAATTTTATAAATGCAGTGATGATACTATCAATGATAAAAGTCCAAGGAATTCTTGCCTGGAAACGTCCAGGAAAGGCTACTAAGATGGGTGTTAGTACAAAACCAGTTGGAGCACAGAGAGTATGGTAAGTGCCATGTTGCTGGGAAGGTAATTCACTCCCAGATCCTCTTGGATGGAAATGGACTTCTGCACAATGAACCAGAGTAATCTTTTACAGGCATGTTTTTGTTTTGTCTAAAGCTCTATGAATGTTTCCTCATTTCAGTTAAAATAAAACCCAAACTGCTCACTCAGG
Source organism: Dasyprocta punctata (assembly GCA_004363535.1). Classification (NCBI taxonomy): domain Eukaryota; kingdom Metazoa; phylum Chordata; class Mammalia; order Rodentia; family Dasyproctidae; genus Dasyprocta; species Dasyprocta punctata. Next base: position 23,337 of record RJWM01010047.1, on the reverse strand, counting down.
AAGGCCCACTGCTTGCTGCGGACTTTTCCATCTCTTCACGGGCTGAGCTGCACAAATGTTTGGGTGGTTGAGTAGCAGGGTTTAGCCACCTACTCTAACTACTGACAAATGCCCCTTGGATTAACAAACTTGCCCTTTGTATTCAGCAGGCAAAGCTTCTGTGCACTGTGAAGTGAAAGGACACTAGTCAATATTTACTTTTCTTACATTTGTATATTTCCTTCTAAGTCGGTTTGTTTTCATGGAGTAAAGTTGTCAGCCATATTCACACAAACATGGGTCACGGAAAGTTTGATTTTCCTTGAAAATGATGTTTTGGCATTCTGCTTTCCTAGCTGACTCCATGTGCTTGGGTAATGTGACCAAGACCCTGAAAGGTGAATTATTATTATTATTTTGATCTGGAGAAAATTAGGTCTTTTTTTAAACCATAAACATCTAGAGCTAATTTAAGATGGTCAACTTTTACAAAATGAACAGCCATTTAATCATCACTCAAATCAAGAATGTCTCTTAGTCTTTTGTTGGCAAATATGACCTTATATTAAATTTTCCTTCTTTAACTTCACGTAAAAGTAACAGTGTACCAGTCACAGTTTTATGACTATTCTACATTCAATATTGATCTATCATGTTTGCATGTAGCAGTATTTTGTTCTTTTTTCTTGATATATAATATTCCATGGTGAATTAGCATAATTTGTTTTCTACTAAATTTTGTGTATGCCCACTGAAATTCATATATGTCTTTCTGTTGGGTATATACTTATAACTGAATTTGCTGAGTATATGTCCATCCAGATTTATTAGCTACTGCCAAGCAGTTATCAAAATTCATTGTTTCAGAATGTATTCTCACTATGAATTTGTGAGAGTCTACTTTTTTCCATGTTACTCTAATTTTAGTAGATATTTGGTAGTACTACTCTGCTGCACATTTAGTAATACCTTATTCTGATTCTAATTTTCTTTAATGATGCATGATGTTGAGAACTATTTGATATTGATCATTTAATAGTTGAAAACAAATTACATTTGTTAACCACCTCTGCAGATTAGCAAAATGTTCTCCATTTTTCAACCTTCAGAGCCATCTTCAGGGAGAGCTGTCCTAATGGACTGACAGACCCACAGTCCCTCAGAGTGCAGGGCACAGCTGGAGAAGGTCTGCATCCAGCTGGGTACCACGGGTGAGCAGTGGCCCAGATAGGTACAACATTAAAAGCAGGTTAAAGTTCACCTCTGAAATTCATATCGGCCAGTGTGGAGAGGGACTATGATCATTAATGAGAGCCTCTAACATGGTAAGAATTTATCTTTCACTCCTAGATAAACCAAACAGTGAAAATCCTGACACTGAGTTCTGGTAGGAAAGTTTCCCATGAGAAAAATTGCTTGTCTCCCAGAACGTGTGCTGGGGGCGACTTCAACATATTTTATGTCCACATCAGTGCATAGTAGTGCCAGGCCCCAGGACTATAGAGACAACCTACAGACAGCAGGTACGTGAAAAGTAAAGAATGCTCACAAAAAAGAAATATGCTCTGCATAAACACTTTTTTTTATAGTTTTACTTGTACCTAGGCTCTAACCTTAATTGTTAACCTACCTTATTAATCTACTCCAATGCTGTACAAATGAATATCTCCTTGCAAGTAAATTTGTTTATATTTTAAAAATTAGAAATAACCTCTTTCATAACTTTCTTTAGATAATGTTTGTCCAGATTTGAAGAATCAATGAAAGCTATTATCGACAAAAGGTATTTTTGATACAATTAACTTTGTGTTTATTAAGTGTTTCAGATTCCTGTTTGACTTAGTGAAAGAATAAATACAAAGCACTAAACATATAAAACTATTTTCATTGAACATTTAAATATAGAAATATTTTAAAGTTTTGTTTCTGAATTTAGACTAGAAGCTATAATAATACTTGTGAAACTTATAAAAATGAAAAATATCTTATAACATTTATGATGTCTCATGACCCTTAGTTTTTCTATCAACAGTACATTTTCATAGGTGAAACCTTACTGCATATAAAGTATTTTCATGAGGTACATATTTAGATAAAAACTATTTAAAAGTAATTTATATTCAGAATATAAGTCGTAGCCATATTTATAAAACCTACTGAAATTAAATTTTTTTTCTAATTGTTTAGTGACAAATCTTATGACCTTTAAACTACCTATTGAATTTGATTTTATTTTTAGTGCTTTCAATTATTTTCTTGATACTCGGATACTTTACAGTGAATTAATTCTTATGTTAGAGAGTTTCATCTTCCTCGTAGGGGGTATGAATCATTATTCCTTTCATTTTATGCACAGCATTTCCCGTAGTCATTTGGGTAATAATGAACTATTTAAGCATTTCTGAATATAGAAAGTCAGCACCAGTGTGCTGGTCATTTGTTAGGAGTGAGGAAAATGATCTTATAATGTTAGTGATTATGTTAATTACTTCAGAGGGATGGACTTGACAGAAAAGTAGAGAAAATGAAACATGAGAAACCAATAATGTTGCTAAAACATACAAATAGCATACAAACAATTCAATTTTATATTTGTGTAGCATTAGAAACAAGTTAAAGTTATACAGGATATTTTTAGATTAAAATTTGATTTATATTATGTCTTTACCTTTGCTTCATAAAATTATCTTTTTTGAATTTTTAATATCAATATCTTATGTGTAATTTTGTTCTCCACTTCAAAAATTAAATATATCATTGCCCTTAACATTACGTAGATGAGGCAGATACTTCAGTCTCTTAGAGAAAACATGAGCATCTCTAGGTCAGCTTGCTTCCATAATAGTTTCGGGAAGCCCAAAGGCTGCATATAAATGGGCATATTTGAAAGCCTGTGGCAGACTGGTGCATAATGTGTAGGTAATGACTCGCTGTAGTGAACTGAATTTTCAATTCAGGCTGCCTAACAAACGAGAAAATGAACATAGCTAATTTAAACAAGGTCTGGTAAAGGAAAAGAATCACTTATTGCTACTCTTCTTAAAATGGATTGTGCATGTTATTTAATTATTACCACCATTGCTCTGAATTAATTAAGCAACTACAGCCTTGGTTGATATTCTGAAATATAGACAGAGATTTGGGTACAGGCCAGAGGTTGACAATCTACTTACACTGCCAGGAAGATAAACATGTTTCAAGAGGGCTCGATAAGAACAAGGTAATTGGCCTGAAAAGGGGAAAAAGAGAAAATGTGGAAGACTCTACAGGCAATAATTGGTAACAGAATAGTGATTTTTTATCTTAATAATTTCTAATAAATTTTTATTTTTGTCCTTAACTGCAGAAATATTTTATAATACAACATAAATATTTTCCCCATTAAAAATCTATATTTTCTTCCTGGGGAAAAGAACACTAGGAAAGATATTTGCCTACTAATGATTCTTAGTGCAAATACTTTTTGAAAGTATATAATATCATTTTAGAAAATATGTCCTAATTGAATTGGGAATTTACCCCAATACTATTGTTTTGAATTTTAAACAAATGAAACAAATGTCATTCACTCATTCAGTGGCAATTGCTCATGCTAATTAGTGTGATTTAGTCATTCTACAATATATACATATATGATGTACATATAATGCTGTATACCATATATATACCATGGAATATATCATAAACATATACAATTTTTTCTGATTAATTAAAAAAATAAAAACAGTGGACTGCCAAGTGGCAGAAACTACTAGCTGCCTACCAATTTCTTTCTTGTTTAATTTAAGCAAATTTCTTAGTTTTAGCTAAATGTGTCTGCAAAAATAGGAACTAAAGTAGTTTTTTGTACATGACCACCAGCAGAAGTGACAGAATGTTCCATGGAAGGTCGTACCCTGCCTCGATCCTCTCTGCCCCATGCAGAAGATTCTGCAGCACGAGATCACTCACCTCCGGCCAGTGTATCAGTGAGAAGTAAACTCCAATCTTATTAAAGCTTCTGCAGTTTGGGATCTCTTAGTTATATCAGCTTAGCCTCTTCATTAAATAATGCAGTCTCTCTTGACAGGTATAACACTAAAAGTGAAATTGTGTTTTTAAAATTTTTATAGCCTTCATTTTTCTTGTGGGAAAATATTAGCACATATAAATTCCTACTGCTGCATGTATATCCTACTGGTAAATTATTTTTAGAATGACACTGAAAGCCAGCCATCCTAGTGTTATTGCAATAGCAATGTACTTCCAAACTGCCAGTGCCCAAAATGCACACCCTCTCTCCTAGTTTGTGTGTGTGTGTGTGTGTGTGTGTGTAATCTTCTTTCTACTGTCACTTATTCTTTACAATCACAGCACCTCGCTCATGAAAAATATCACTAGGAAGTTCCTCCTCACTCACAAGCAGTGAGTTGCGAACTTGGTGTTTGACTATGATCATGTCTGAAATCTCTCTCTAATGGGCTAAAGAAGACCATTAAAGTGCAATAAGGCTTAGTTTTCTTTTTTAAAATCAAGATACAGATAGTTTTGTTCTCTACAATGGCAGAGACATTTTTTCCTCCTTAGGTAATCATAGACATCTTCCAAAAACAATAACCTGAGGTAAATTCCACAAATCTATATTGTTTACCTCCCTTGTTTTCTTATTCTATTTCTATGCCCTATATCAATGAGCACTCCCACTCCCCTATTAGACTGACCTGAACTATTTTAGGAAATGATGCTTTCATGATCATTTGATGTGTACTCCTAAAAAGAGAAAGAAATCAGATCTCAACAAATTTCCAAATATGTAAAATTTTTATTGCAATTTAAAAAAAAACTTTAAATAGAGAAATTAAAAGGCAAAATGCAAAAATGTTTTTAAAAATAATTTATTTAATAATTTCAGATATGTAGAATTGTAGGGGATGTTCAGTCATGGTAAATTTCTTCTTCTTACATATTCCACCAGCAAACAAGAATGAATACATAAGAAGGGCCAGAATTAGTATCTTCCAGTTAAGGAACCAGTTAATGATTAGTGATCAATAATCTTAAGGAAATCAGGGAAAGTTGCCTTCTACACTTTTCATTTTTATCTTAACAGTCTACCCTTTTCCCTGGACTACTTCCATAAGATTAAGCAAAATCAGAAGTTCAAAGTGTGTGCCCGTTATTCAGAGATAGATCCCTAGAAACAGATTTCAGATTGTGGCTCACATACTGTGCACTCCCATACACACACAAACTTGTCTTCCTAAGATTGTTGGATCATTTTTTTCCATGTCTCCTTTTAACAATGAACACTGCCTCTTAGTATTCTTTTTTATTTTGTTTTGTTTTGTTTTATTTTATTTATTTTTTGGTATTGGGAGTCAAACTCAGGACCTTCCACTTGCTAGGTAAGTGCTGTGCCACTGAGCTGTATCCCCAGTCCTGCCTGTTAGTATTCTTGGCTGTCTTTTGTTTCTGTATAACTATTTCAACTAATAAAAAAATACATGCATCTTCCATGTTCCTTGGGCCCTATGAGTGCATTTCTAGTCCATATTTCTGAGCATTCAAATGTTTTGCTCCTGTGACCATTGCTCTTTTTATCACTTTTAATAGGGTGTACTGTGCAGCTTGAAAATTCCATGCTTCACCAAAATCACACACATGTGCATTCACTCTTGCACACTCACACCTCCTCCAGCACATGTTGACATAACCTGCAATGATTTGGGTCTCCATGTGATCTAGGCCTCCAGAATCCTGCCTCTTCTGAGTACTTCTCTGGTTGCCTTCTTCTACCATAGTCCAAGGTCCACATAGCCTCAGGACAGGAGGGGGATGAAGAGACATCTGTGACCTATTATATTGCGTCAGCTTCATACATCAAAGAACACTCCAGGGAAAACCAAATCAAACAAAAAAAAAATGGGCCTTTTTGCTTCTGTTTTCTTTTGTAAAAATCTAAAAACAACTTGCTGTCTTGTGAAATGAGGTCATTGGGGGGTGACTTTTTACAGTCTGTAAAAGAGGAAGATGAATCAAATGAGAGAGGACTCAACCCTAGACTAGGTCATAAGTGCAGAAAAGAGGAATGAGACTCCTCTGTGGACTTAGACTTATAGTCCTAGTTGACAGTGAACATCCTGAACAATATGCGCACCATTCTTATGCAGTCCCGCAAGGTTTTCTCCTACTCTGTCAGATTATCCTTAGCACAATGTCCATTAAATACAGGAATTAATGTCTTGCATTCTAGGTCTGTCTTAGATGACTGCCTGCATGATGACCAAATAATATATCCTCTGTTAGCCTATATAAACCAATAGGATTACCTAGATAATCAGACTCATCTCAACCCTAAAATCAATTGATTTCAGGTATGAAATTTAATTTACATGGAAAATAATGTCTATATAGTTTACATACTCAGCATTCCTACTGTTCATTACCAACAGACATGGTGTTTGGAAAAAGGTGAAAGATTTATACTATCTGAAGAGAAAGACAGCTCAAAAAGAAAGAACAACTGGAATAGGGGAAAGAAGAAATGGAAGAAGGAAAGAGATTATATGTATATAGGTATACATATATATGTGTGTGTGTGTGTATGTATACACATACAAGATAGATAACTATACTACTAATCTATGTAAGTTCATCAATAAGAACAGTTTGTGCTTTCATTGCTTGATTGTTAGATCATTTTTTATACCTAAATCTCGTAAGATGAACAACTTCTTCTAAAATATCAATATACAATATATCAGCTAGTATTTTCTACTTTTTAAAAAAATTCTGTATCATTTCTATCCTTTTTGTTTTGTTTTGCTTTTTAAAATAAAAAAAGACTTAGTGTTTGATATCTTACCCCTGAGTTCAGTGTTTGCCACTCTCTTTCTATAGTTTATAATGAATAAAATTTCAAAACAAATTTGACTTTCTTCTCATTACTTGATATGTTTTGCTTCAAACAAAAAGTGTGTAGGGATTAAAAATTTACTATCAACTGGTCTATTGCAACCAAATTTTGAAAAAAAATGAAACAATAACTGTACCCCAGAGCAACAAGTAGGTTTTTGGTTTTCTGGTCATTTTAGTTAACACTGTCATTTCTTCCCATAGATAAGCGATTCCCTTAGAGTTTTAAAATGGAATTTGGAATTTGGACAATTCATAATCACTTAGGAATTTCTGAGAACTCTGGCAAGCATCATGAAGAGAAGCCTTAAGCAATTCCTTAAGTATTTATGTTTATTTATCATCCAAGTAGGTATTTATAAAGCCAATTTTCTTATGAGGTTGAGAAACAACTTTTTAATAACAGGAAAATACCATATCTGTGCACATCAATAAGGTATGGAATCCTGAAAACAGTTTGTCAGTCACAAAAGATTCTGACTGATCATCTGAGGAAGGGAAGACGTGCCCTAGCTCCAAGAATTTACTAATGGAGGGATAGAAAGAAATGCATTGACTAGAAAATGCTCTGTATCAGTGCATTAGGTAAAAATTAAGTGCTTAAATGTGTAGTTATTTTTCAAATTAAAGTAGACTCTGACACAATACTGAAACATTTTAAATAGATCCACAAATCTTTGCAAGTATTTAGATATATCTGGATTTATTTTCCTTGTGGCAAAATATGGGTCACAAAAAATAATAATCTTTCAGTTCTAAAATAGAAATATACTAATGCATAAATGTATTGCTTATAACACATCCGTCTTGAGGATATTATTTTTCTCATAATAGGAAATGACAGAAGTAGGCAACTATATTCTTCTGGTGTAAAATGGAATGGAATAGTCTTTTGCAATTATAATGCATAGACTATACTGGTCCTAGTGCAGGAAGCATAACAATTTGCATATTTTAATTTAGAGGTTAGGGACCCCTGTCAAAGTAACAGCTTGGACTGGGTCAGCAAGGAGAAATCGAGAAGAGAGAAATAATTGAAAAGGCAGTTCCCGACAAAATGAAATTTGTCTCGTTGTCACTTAAGGTTGTCTTCTTGTCTTTCTGCGGGAGCAAGGTCAGCTGAAGAATGAAGGGAGAGTAGAACACAGTAGATCGCTAAGGACCAAAGGATAATTTTTTTAAATAACAGTGGCAATTGCAATATATATTTATGAAGCGAAGAGGAAAAGGACGCACATTCTCTTTCCAGTTAAGTCAGCAGATGTCCTTTGAATCAAAATATTGCAGATGTGTATATGGTAGATCTAAAGTTTGTCCTCAAAGACAAGCAGGTTACAAAGGAGATGAAGTACTTAATGAAATAATTTAGTGTGATATATTGATATTGAAGGCTGGAAGACAGAAAAAGATTTGCAACAAAATTAAGGTACATCTCTCTTGAAACAGGTCCCTCATTCCTTTCGCTGGGGACTGATACGAGGTTTTTCCAAGAAACATATCCTGTTTTATTTCTCTTTCCAAATCTGTGCCAAAGTGTAGATGCCAGTGTGAAGTTCAACATCTGTAACCACATGAAAATTTCACTGGAGTATAATCCAGGGGAAAGTGGAGTTACGAAATGTTTATTTGGTTATGTTTTGGAAGGGTTTTAATCTCTTTAATATCATGTGTTTTCAGTTAGAATGTGCATTAGTGGGAAAAAATCTAGGGCACAAGCAGGGAAGGAAATTAGGTCTGGGGAATATTAGTCTTAGATAGAGGCAATGGTGGGTAGCTAGAGCCATTACCAAGACATAACACACCTGCCAAACTCCTACTTTGAGCAAGAATATACATTATGACAAATATCAGGGTAAATTAAAAAGCCCTTGCTTGAGAAACTGAGGGTAAATATTAAATATTTCCTATTTTTGATATGGTGTCATTATTAACATAAAGACAAAAAACACAAAAGTGATATATTCTGTGATTGGTGAGCTAATTTCTGTCTGAGCACATTTAAGGGAAATCTCAATAGGGATGGCTCATGGTATGTCAGTGGGAAGCCATATCCAAGTTCACAGAAAGCAAGAATATATAATACTCCCATCCCAGTTTGAAATCAACATAAATCACAGGGTAGATGCTCTAATTTGGATATGATTTGTTCCCCTCAAAGCCTCATGTGTCAGAGGCAAGATGATAGAAAGCTTTGAAAAGTGAGTCTGTTAGGAAGTGCTTAGGTTAGTGGGAGTGTGACCTCCGAGGCTTCCCATTTGGCAGTGTGACCTTGTGCTTCCACACATGCTCCTCTCATGAGGCAGTGAGATTCTCACCAAAGCCTAGTTATCACCAGTATGCCATGCCATATCCTTGAACCTTCAGAATTGTGACTTAAATACACCTCTTCCCTTTACAAAGTTAGCCTATATCAGGTGCTTCCTTACAGTAATGTACAACTAATAGTGCAGAATTACAATATTAGGTTTACAGTACTAGCTGTCTAGCTGTTCTTCAACCTTGGACAACTTGATTAGAACTCAAATTTTAGTTCTTTCATCTTGAAACACTACATTTCTCTATCTACCTCACGGTTTTTGTGAAATGACACACACACACGTGTTATTTTAAAATGGAAAGAGTGTTGTAAATTGAGGTTTTCCTGATTAATTGGCAGAGTTGAATGTACTTACATGGTTTCTAGATTCTTATAAATATGGTTGGATATTTTTTTCCAGAGCTAAAACTCAAACACTTATCTGTTTCCTCTTGGGTTTCAATAAGATAAACAATTTCACTGTCTGCTTACACTCACTCACCTGCCTGGGGCGTCTTTCTAGGAAGGATGAACTAAATGACTATTGCTCTACACACACTTCCCAAGTTTCTGTCACCTCGGTGACTCCTAAATTCTATGTGATTATTTTCCTTTTAAAAAATACTAAGAAAATACATTGCTAAACATACGCAATCAAGCATTCATGTGAAATGCATGTAGCTTCTGGTGAGCAGCTGTAAAGTGGTAATTTTGGTAAAAAAGTTTATAGAATATACTTGGCAGTGTTGAGCCTTTCCATTACAAAAAAGACCACACAACACTCACTATGGAATAATATCACATTTTCTCCAGAGAAGTAACTAACACTTCCTCTTTTCTTCTGGATGTTCTTCAAAGACTTTAAAGCATTTTTGCAGGTTACTTTACCTAAAGTTATTAAAGCTCACAAAATATCCATGAGCTAAAAAATGGAAAGTATTAGTATGCCAATCAAGCAGATATAGAAACACTGGTCCTAAGAAAATATGACCCTTCTAAAGCCTCCTAACGCAAAACTGATGGATCCAGAAATAGAGCGTAAGCTGCTGACTCTAGGCATTCTGAAACACTTCCTCTGCTCAGAATTATTATTGTTAATAGCCTCTACACATAAACCACTTCCTGCTCCTGGGGGATGGATGAGATCATGTTGAAAAGTCACCCATTCTTTCCATAAGAAACACAGTCATGGCCAGTGAGCTAATTCTCAGGGTTCACGTGCCTTAGTGAGCACCCTCCCCCACAATCCTGCTATAGGTCCAGATTTTGTTGCCGTTGTTGCTGTTGTTGTTGAACTAAACTGTACTTGATATCTGAATTTCAAACTTTCCTCCACAATCTTCGCACTCTGCTCATTTCTGTACCTACTTACTCTTCCCTCTACCAAAGAATGAAGAACTAGACAATGGTAGATTGGATTTTTGACTGCTTCTAAAATTTAATTATTTTCACTTCTGCAAAGTTTGTTCATTAAACTAACATGTATTATGGACATAATAAACAATTTGATCTATTCGAAGTCATTTGATCTTGATCATAGGAAAGATCTGAGAATTATGATTATCCCATCAGAATTAAACTTGATAAAAAATGAATACTTTTAAAAAAGGAACCTTGCAAATATGCAGTTTACACATCCTTTTTATGCCACAACACTTCTGCTAACAGAAAAAGAAAAACACAATAGTAGTAAACACTAGGAATTGGCTCTTCAAATGCCAGTTTCAGTTAGAGTCAAAGGCATTTCATCATGTATGTGGTTTACAAAGGACCAGTGGCCAAGCTAGGTTGTAGATAACACTGGCTTCATCTTTCATAAACATGAATGGGGTTATTCTGTCTTCACCATCAGCAATCAGCAGTGCCTGATTCATCCTGTACAATGTTTCCATTACAATGTGCATGAGGAAAAGGAAGAGAGATTCAATTCCAGCAAGAATGAAAATAAAAAATGCTGGTCACAAATGTATCAAGCAGAAATTGGAGCATCAACTAAAGAAGTCAAGCTGAAGGTGGAGTGGTAAAGCTATGTATGTTAACGAGTGGTGGGATTTTCATCTATACAGGCTCAGAAAGGGACAAGTCTACTTATTTTGCGAAAACTTTCTACAGAGTCCAAACATCCCTTTTTATTGCCTGACTGGACTTGAGTCTGAATGCATCCCTCAGTGAGGTATTCCTTAGGAGTGAAAAATTTGTGAGGTCAAAATGGATGTGGTCAACAGTTTAGATACAGAGATTGGAATATTTACTATTGCAGTTTTTCATAATACAAGAAATACATACAACTTCTAATTATACTGGTAAAACTTCCTTTATAATATAATTAGGTCATGCACAGTACCAGCAAGCTGACCAAGGCTGTTAAGATCAACACTTCCCATATTTTAAGGATGAAAAGAGTGATTCTAAGTGTATATAGGTAACACTTATTAATACTCAAACACAATAATCCATTCTTCTCAAGAAGGAAGGATCACTTTTCAAATCAAACAAATATTATATGAAGTGGTTCTACAACATGAAGCACAAACACTACACAATTGGAGAAGGAAAGGAAGAACATACTTTGAAAACAATTTTATTGTATTTATTTATTTATTTATTTATTTTGGTACCAGGGATTGAACTCAGAACCTTGCGCTTTCCAGGGAGGTGCTTGTGCCGCTGAGCTAAAACCTCAGCCCCCAGTTTTATTTTTTTACAATTCCTTTTTATTGGTACATTCTAAAAATTTATTTATTTATTTTAAAGAGGAAAAAACAATAAAAACAATGAGACGGAATTTCAAAACAAGATAATAGAAAATTAACAATGGTTAACACGTTGTGTATTGCTATCTTCAAAGTAGTTGCACAGATTACAAGATATAGGCAAGCATAATAGATCAAACGATAGCAAGCACAAATCATTTTTTCAACAAACTAAAGTAAACCAGCAATATAACTATCTTAGCTATTTTATGTATATATATATATATTTCTTCTTTCCTTTGAGCAGTTCCTTTCCCATTCAGAATACCTATTGTACATTCTGGATTCTATTTACTTTTTCAGTTTCTTACACTAAGGTGACAATACAACCTTTGCACATGTGAGTCTGATTTATTTCACTTTTGAGTATATTTTAGTAAACAAAACTTGTAAATTACAACATTGATTTTATATTCCAAGTTTTTTAAGGAGAATAAAGCTCCCACAAACATGCAAATAATGAAGAGTTTACTTAAATAACAGACTGACATAAGAATGAGCTTTAATGGTATTAAATTACATTGTGGATAAAGGTTATATGTCAAGTGGAGGTGTGAAAATATTTTAAAAGTAAAACTTGAGAAAAAGTTGTATTTGGAAAAGAGAAATGATATGTTAGCTGTTGATTACTTTGCCAGACCTAGGAGTGTAGGAGTGAAGTTAGGAGTGGAACACGCTTGTCGTCTGTTTTGTAAACAAAGATTTATTAGTACACTTACATTAATTTATGTGCTGTCTGTCTGTTTACATGGGAAGTTTGCTGATCCTTGACTTCAGAATATACATACTGCAACCAGTGGTACAGCACTAAAGATGTAAATTACTGGAGTTCATAAATCTGAAATTGCCACATTGACTTCTTTTATTAAACAAGTGATAATGTCAAAAACAAATAGTTTCCAATGCAAATTATATTGGATTGATTAAAAACAATTAGTCAGAACCAGGAATTATTGGAATGAAAGTTGACTATATCAAAAAAATCTTAATTTTAATGCTTCTCATGTGTCCTAAGGAAATGTTATATAATACAAAGGTTACAATGCTTGTGATGTTATGTTTATATTCATAATCACTTAGAATTCTGAAAATCTATTTGATCATATCTTAAACTTCCTCTGCTTGTCTCTTTGTAGGAAACTATTTTATTGTGTGCACTGTATATTAATATCACACGAAATAGATTTCAGCAGAATTCCAGGAATACAAATGATCATCTTAAAATTATCAAGGGGCCTATTTATCAAAAGGACAAACTGATAAGACTTACATATCAAATAATTGTATATAGATCTACTCGAGGTTTCCTTTGATTAATGTTAACTTGGCACATTTGTTTCATCATTTTTAAAAGATTTCTTTCTCTTTCTTTTGTTTTTTTTATTTTTTTATTTTTTTTTTTTTATTGTAGAGAGTAGGGTCATGCACGTGGCAAGCAAGCAACATTCCAGTAATGAACTGTATCTCCAGTCCTCATTTATTTCTTTGTGCTTGTACAAGGGTTTCCTTTCAGGCAGGGTATGAATACCTGCATAATTATCATTTACAATGTGTTTTATTGCTTTCAAATTTTTATATGTGAAAGTCTTTTAATCTTTGTTTTTAAAAGATATTTTCAATATAGAAATAACTTTAGGTTCAAAGGTTTTGAGTTTGCAATATTTGTGATGAAGAATCTGCTATCATACTTAACTTTATTGTGGTATATGAAATAGACACTTCCCCTGTCTTACGTCATTGAGGTTTTTTTTTTCTTTATCTTTGATAAACCTTCCACTGTCTCTTTCCCAGGCCATCTTGGAAGCATTTCTATAGGAGGATGCAAATACCTATATTTTCTGTAGCTTGGAGTTTCCCCTGTGCCTCTGTTTGTTGTTTTTGGATGGCCTTTTAAAAGTGTTTCCCTGCAATGACAATACTAGAAATCAACTTTAGGGTTGACATGAGGAAACTAAGTCAGCCATACAAATCTACCATCCCAACAGTGACTGGAACCCTTCAGTCTGTTTGGTTAACTTTACCTGTAATTTACTTTTGTTTCATTTTATCTGCATATATGTTGAACATTTGTAATCTGAAAATTCAAAACCCCAAAGTCACTAAAATCTGAAACTTTAATAAGAAGCCACATGATCCTACAGGTGAGAAATTCCACACCTGACCTCATATGGTATCAGTCAAAATGCAGGTGCACTAAAAATAATTTGTGAAATTACCTTGGGCTAGGTATAAGGTCTAAATAAAATGTAAGTGGATGTCATGTTCAATCTTGGCTTTCACCCCCAAGATATCTCACAATGTGTATGCCACTGTTTCAAAATCTGAGAAAATCTGAAATCCAAAATACTTATGGTTTCAAGTATTTCAGATAAGCACATTTACCCTACAGTACAAAACTTTTCTCCCCAAATGAACGTATTTACAGAATTTTCTGCCCAATAGCTCTCATATTCACCAGTCTATGTATAACACATTATGCCTTTAAGAACTCTGTGCCACAAAATAAAGTCCATTAAAAAGAAAGAAAGAAAGAAGAAAGAAAGAAAGAAAGAAAGAAAGAAAGAAAGAAAGAAAGAAAGAAAGAAAAAAAATTACACCAGTTTTAAATTTGTGTCTTTTAAAGTATGGTGAAATAGACCCTGTGTTGAAATGGGTTCTGATTCTTGGATCTGTAAGGTAGCATACTGCTCTCTTACTCATAGTTCAAGCTGACATAACAGTATACTGCACTGGGAAAGAAGTTGAATTGCATTTTTGTCTACCTCCACCTTCAATTTACAGGCATTTTCAAAATTAGGCATCAAAATGCAAAAACATCATAAAAAATTAAGATGCAGAAATTACTACTTGCATGAAGTCTGTACAATATTAATTCTAAACATTTCTAAAAGCTCTCCTAAAATGGCATATATATAGTTTTTTGTGTGTGAAAGGAGGTGGAATGGATGATTTGAATTACAAAAAAGCCTTGATAACCCCCCACACATCAATTTACCTGTGAACAAAAAGATTCACACTGAGAAAATGGGACTTGGGACTATTTGATAAATTACTACAGACTACTTGAATATTCCATTAGCAAAATAATGGCTCGTTATGGAAACTCAGAAGAATGTAGTATAATTGCAATAGTACTATCTTCCCTTGGGAGTTAGGAGGAATGCAAATGTTAAAATGATAGCTATTTAACCAATGTTCGGAAAAAAGTGCCTCAAAACAAACTGAGAGGTTATATGATTTCTGGAATTCAGCGAAATATTTGTAGTTTCCACCAGCTTTAATCAGTTGAATATGTTTCTACCAAGTGAAGACTATTCACTTTCCAGACCCACATCCACAAATTTTTGTGTATTCCATGTACTAGGGATGATGGAATTGCCCTAGTCCTTGCTAAAAGTTTCTGTAAACTATTTCTGAAAATATCAAGAACTGATAGCATGCCCATCCTTGCAGTGGCAGATGAGAACATTTTGAGAAACTGATATTAACCAGGGGTGCTAAGGTAGTTCAGAATATGGGTATGGTGGAAGGGAGGGATGTATAAGAGGAGGAGATAGAAAAGAGAAGGAAAAACAATAACAAAAATAAACCTACTATTTAACTTGCAAGTATGATGACTTATATCACAGGGCTGGACTAACAAAACTGGACAAGTTCATGATACGATCAATATGTAACAAGTGCCCTTTTCTTGCTACCAGACCAAAATAGGATAGATAAGTGAAAAAATAAAACTAACACATTTTTAACACCTTAGCTTCATTTTCCAGGCATGAGATGTTATTTGTGGAATTCAGTAAGCCACCTGAGTGGTAGAAGCTCAATGGTGCTTATCATACCATTTAATCTCTTAATACTGAAAAGTTGCTTTAAGAAACTAAAATATACAATTATTTAATTTATCCAGGAGAACACAAATCAAAAAGCAAAAAAGATTAGATTCAACATATGATTTTTGCTCCATTTGTAAAGCTGTCATATTTTTCCTGAATTCAGAAATTCACAAAATGCCCCTACTCAGTAAGTAGGGGATATTCATACTTGAACCACATCACTGGGTTTAAAGTCACTTAGCTAAACATGAAGTTTGCCTTGGCCCCAAGCTTCACCATCTGTAGTATAAATTTGTCCAGTCTTCATTCTTTTGTGAAGGTGGTCAGAGGCAAAGTCATCTTACAGATTAATTAAGGATAAACACCTACATATTCAAAACAACAATATCTGATAGTTTGTGCTCCTGAACATGACTATATTATTCACATATTGCAGTAGGATAATCATAGGTCCTCATCCAACTTATTCATTGCCACATGTCATGTCTAAAACATGAGAAAAAGAAACTCAATAAATATTATTACAGTAAAACCATCTATAGGTATGTATTTTCACTATTAGTCACCCTATTAGTCACTTATTGACAATCAGTGTTATGAAAAATACAAACTCATGCCTAAATTTTGAAAGTATACATTTAGACACAAAGGCTTCAACTTTCTAAATGATAATTCATTTGAATGACAATTCATTCAATTAAAATACATTTCTAGCTCTTCAGCACATACAGGAAATGAGATGAAAAAGGGGTTAAAAATATAATTAGATAAGATTCCTTTTAATAACCCACAAACAGAAATCCAAAAGTGACATACTCAGCAACCATCTATGATAATATTACCTAAAGATTCAATATGCAACTTTATAACATTGGTCATTTTCTAAGAACTTACATTTTTTCTTAATTGGTTAAGAAATTATTTTAGAAGAATGAGGTTCCAGATCTGGGATCTAAAGTGTGAATAGTCTTTGTTTCTCCAGTTCAGAGCAATTACAAAACCTGAGCATGATTATGGGTCAGGTATTCATGGAATCCTAAATAAATTATTAGCAATAGGGCTGGAGACAAAGATTCCAAACTCACCTAACACTGATTAAGTTTTCCTCTTTTTATCCCCCCGCCAATGGTATCCCATGTCTTAGACTTAATGTCTTCAGAAACCTGGAAATGAGCATGATGGTAGAGACAGAAAAAACTGTAAGAGAAGCCTGGCTAAAGGAGACAAAGAAAAGAAAACTCCACTTCACTCCAAAACTTGTTCTTGCCAGTCCCTAGGTCAGTGGTGGTGAACGTGTGCCGCAGTGGGCTGTTTGCATCACTGAAAGCTCTAAAAAGTTAACCATCACTACCCTCGGTTATCCTGTGGCAGCCACAGCAGCTATAGCTATAGAAACCCACAGGACACAAACTAAATGAGAAAAGCTTTTCACAGTGTTCTCAGGGGCTGCAATTCCAGGAATTGGGGGGGGGCCTAAACCTTATGACTTGTTTTCTCTATGTTTTGGCGGTTTGGCCTAGGCTACAGGCAGAATTGGTAGGAAGTCCACTAAATTTGAAAAGTCTGCAGTCGTGAGTCCTTCAAATATTTTTTTCAGTCATACATTCACATCTTCATTCCTTCTGAAGCTCTGCTGATACCCAGATGTTTTGGTATTGCACTACAGTTTCCTGATGCTGCTCATTATTTGTTTTATTTATGTGTCTTTTTCTGCATGATACAGGTTGAGTAAGATCTACTCATTGAACTTCACATTTACTGAGTCTGCCTTCATCATTCTCCTGTTAATAGCATCCTCTGAGTTGTATTCTTTAGTTCTAAAATTCTCATTTAGTGTTTAATGTCTTCTGTTTCTTTGCAGGTCATTTTTATCTTCTCATTTGTTTCAAAGGTGTTTCTGTTACCTTTTTTTATTGGAGAAGTTTTGTAACTACTCCAAAATTTCTGTCAAATAACTCTAACATCTATATCATCTCAGCAGTATTTTTCCTATGAAAACTGATAGGTTCTGTGAACGCTGAGCCCCTTGAAGTTATATGGGGACATTTTCAGTATTAAGTTGAATCTATGAGTCTTGTCAAAATTCTACAGAAAATACTGACATTTTGCTTTATTGCCAATCAAACTAATTGAGTTCAGGCTGCCAAGTTGTGAGCAGATTTCTTTGGTAAATTTCACATTCAAAACCTACATGTCTCATACGTGCTGCATAAAGCCAGTCTGGCATTTGGGTACTTCTGTGTCCCTTAGATCAGTTTGCTGAGTCGCTACACACTGTTTTGGTTCAGATCCATTCATCTGCAGCTCAAGCAAGTGCAGAAATTCTTAGGCAACTGAATCAACAATTTTCTCAGGCTCCTGTCTGTTTAGGGCACCCTTCCCTTCTCCTTTCTGATTGTTTTGGGTTCCCTTTTACCCTCAGTGATTTCACCAGAAATCTGAAGTATAATGTAACTTGCTTTCTTTACACCTTTCTTGACTGTACCCACATTAAAGGGAAGTGGGTAGCGTGAAAGATTGGGAGGAGGGTAGGGAACTAGCACTACTGGTCTAGCACCACTGGTCTAGGGTTAGCTGGGGCTGAGGCACTAAAGGATGGAGAGAAAAAAAAAACTAAGAAAAACAGATTTGCACACTTTCTCTGCACATTAGAGACTCTTTCAGGACTCCTTGAAACAGAATTAGAATAGTCCTGCATTTCTCATGTAACATCTTTTGTTCTGGCAGTAGATTTCCAGAGTGGTGAATTGTCAGTTTGATGGCACTTTGAATCTTGGTCTTCTTATTCCAGTCCACATAATACTGTTTCCTTTTTGGAGTCCTCATACAGTTGCTGTCTGCACATTATTTCTAGGTAGATTCTTTTATAGCTGCATTCAGTGAGAGAAATGGAGAAGGGTGTGCTTCATTCATCTTAGTAAAAGATAAATCAATACATCTCTTTCTTTATTTGGGATAGCTTAGATGATAAATTATAAATATACACATTGTTAATATTTTATTTTGACAGCCCCATTAACTGTCTAGGTTAAAGTTTCTTAACTCAAAAGCTAGTTTCAAGATTCCTTAGTATACAATATTAAAGCCCTAATTAGATGGTTTAAGAAATTGTATTACTCAAATATGATCAATGAATGTTCAGTTGTATTTTTTCATCTGGCTCTGGAGATAAGGATTGAGATCCATGATGAGGTTTATTATGTTGAACGAATCTGCGTTTTAAGGGACATTGTAACCTGAATCACCCATTCTCTGCATGTCCAGATCCCATTGATAGTTTCTATGTCAAGTGAAATCATTCTTGGATGAATCTAGAATAATGATCACTGTGCTTGCTTCGGCAGTGCATACGCTAGAATACGGCTCCATAAGGCAGTCTACTCTGATTACTTTGAAATTCTCCTTTTTTTTTTCCTTTTTTTTTTTTTTTTGCGGCACCAGGGATCGAACTCATAACCTCGCGCCTGCCAGATAGGCGTAAGCCACTGAGCCAAACTCCCGGCCCTAGTTTTTTGAGGCAGGGTCGCATTATGTAGCTCAGGCTGGCCTTGTGCTCGCATTGTAGCCTAAACCGGCCTGGAACTCAAAACGCTCCTCCTACCTCAGCCTCCAGAGTTCTGGGATTAAAGGCATGCGCCACCACGCCCAGTTGAAATTCTCCTTTACATTAAGGCCAAGTCCACTTTTCCTGCATTCCAGTTCATTTTTCCATTTTCTTACTTCTTTAAATCTTAAAGAAAAGGCTTTATGAAATCTATTTAATTTTTTTTTTCCAAACAGGAAAATCTTTTAAATGTTTGAAGACAGTTTAGTTTTCCCCACCTAAATATTCCTGGTCTCTCTGAAAAGATTTCCCAGATCAATCTAGGGCCATGTTTTGCTGGGTGGTCTGCAGGCCATCTGTTGCAGAATATTCTGAGATTTTGTTAAAAAATGCCGACCTTTAGGTTTTACTTCAGATGTACCAAATGAGAATGTCAGACTGGAGAGTTCTTGTGTTGTGCTATTGGAGTTGGGCCCCAGCTGGGCTCAGTGTCAACCTGCCCTGTGCTCCTTTTAAGTAAGTTTTCTGCACTCCTCAAGTGAATACCAGTGCAGGACTCAACCTTATAATCTCAAAAATACTTTAAAAACTGCTTCCAGAAATTGGCAAGGGCACATGCCTTGAGATTCCTGTATTCTCTGATGGTTAATTCAATTTATAGCAAGCAATAGAGCAAGCTCCAGGATCTCTGAGAGTCTAAAGTACTGAAATCACAAGTGGATGGGACCATTTCTGGGTCAAAAAGACAAATTAGGGAGGAGGCAGGCTGGACATGCAGACTTGGCAAGGTGATTTTTGTTTTTCAAGCTGCTGTTGCTACATTCCATGTGGGCTCACATGCTAAGGTATTAGGAGACCATTCCTCCAAAAGGGAAGGTCGGGAAAATTTTAGCACAAATTCTTCCTGTATGAGTTGATGGAAATCACTTTGTGTAAGTTTTGATCCTCAACCATAAAGAAGGGGCAGATCCCTAAGGTGTTCGCAGTCCGGTTTTCCATTTGATTTAACTGAGAATGTTTTTTTAAAGAATGGAATGTATTCATTGGGAGAAAGAAAGCTGTCTGAGAAGGAGAGACAGAAGAAGTCCTGAGTTGGTGCTCTTGACTGAGAATTCAAAAATAATGAAAGTATGATGGGACTCTATGCCTCAATATTCAGTTTATTAGGTCTGGAAGGAGGCCCAGACATTCTCTCCAAGAAAGGTGTACAGATTATTTGAATGTGCATCTAGACTTGAAACTCAGCCCTGAAATAATTAATATGAACTTCCCTTTTGACATTTACTGTCAAAGTGTTGTGGGCACTTCCCACCTATTGATAACAGAATCATAAAAAAAGTGCCTAACAACCATTGGAGTATATAACTCTCCTAATTAACTGCTTCTGGAAAAAAAAAACCAAAAAACAAAAAAGAAGAAGAAGAAGAAAGAAAAACAAAGATTTTTCAGTTTGAATCTCTGGAGAAGAAAGGGACAGGTTTGAATTAATGGAGTGGGCTCTCTTTACAGCAAGCAACGAATAAATAAAAAGAAGTAATTGCAGAGAGTAAAATCTTTCACTTTGCCTCAAAATCAGTAGGGTATAATGAAAATCTGCCAGTTACTTTTTAAAAATAATTTTGTTTCAGTAACCTGTTAAATGTAGGGGTTCTCCACCTCTATTATTCAGGCCATGGGAGCTAAGAAATATAAAAGCAGAGAATGTTTTTGGAGATAAAAGCTAAAGTGTAGCCAAGAACATTTCAAAGACAAGTAGTCATTATGCATTCTGTCCCTAGAAGCATATAGTAATTGGGATTGTGGACCCAATCTCCTAGCTTGAAATATAACTAACATATTTTTCTAATTTTTCACTTTCTGCATATTCATACATGGGGTTTTTTCCCTCTTCTGAAAACAATACAATCTAGCAAAACCACATTATAACTCGTCTTGACCTTGGGTGCATTTTTTTTTTCCTCTGCGAGAGTCAACTTTCACAGCTGTTGTGAGCTGCTCCCTAAATCAAAGCAGAGGAAAGCTTTGTAGTTTCTGAAATTTTTCCTTCTCTCCAGAAAGTAACATGAAGTCTTGGAAGGACTGAGCCACTGCCAGGCAGTGACGGATCTTGCCAGGTCTGCCTCCCCTCTCGTATCTCAGGGACACAGTTGACTGAAGGCAGCCACCTGTTCCCAGGCCACCCTTTCCCTTGTAATCAAGAAATCCCCCCACATAGGGGAAAAGAACCTCCTTGTTGACTCTAGAGAGTTTGAGGTGCAACCAAACATGCATTAACTTCAGCTGAAATTAATGCCAAGCGCACCGCAGAGGCACAGAGGGCCAGGTTTCATTTCAGTCTCCTCTTGTTATTAGCATATCTTTATTGCTCTGTGAGTTACTGCTTCATTTTATATAACTGCATACAGAAAGGACTCACCGCATCCCACATTTGGAGTTTCAGGATTTTATTGTCATGAAAATTTTTTAAAGCAAGATGTTGTAGCAGTCATAGTGACTTGTAGAAAGGTTCTCTGTGAGTTGGCAGTTGAAATGAACTAGGCATGGGCTATTAGAGGTTTCAGACTGGAAACTGTAATCTGCATTCTGCAAAAGTTGGTGGTGGGGGACTAGAAAAGAAAAAGCAGGAGGGGAGGGAAGAGAAGGGGAGGGGAAGAGAGGGGAGGAAAGGGAAGAGAAGGGAAAGCAAGGGAAGGGAAGAGGGGAGAGACAGGGAGGGGAGAGGACAGGAGAGAAGAGAGCAGAGGGGAGAAGTTAAGATGCATTCATAGACCATGAGGTGTCCAGAAGGTGTCCTCAGTATCCAACAACATCTGTATTGAGAATAACTTCCCAGCTGGCTATTTCGTCTCAAAGGCAGTTGTTTTACTATTTTCAAAGTCTGATTCTCTAGCTTCCTGCAGACTCTATGAGCCACATTCAACTTCCTGGGAATTATTTTCTTACTGATAGCAGGTAAACTCACGTTCTATTGCTTGAAACCAAAGATCCTACTTGGTGCATATGAGATGAAAATGTAAAGTCCCTTAGAATAGGAGGTGAAAATTTTAAGTTTTGGAGCCAGTTTCTGCAACTTCTGTCATCATGGCAATAAACTTAAAATTGGAGATAAATATTGGAAAATTCAACTATGGAATACTGTAAAAAGATGAGGCCAGTAAATTTTGAGAGTGAATATATTTCCCATAGCTCCTTAAAATTAAGTGAATCCTCAATTTTCTAAATAAGGCAGATGAAATACTGCTCAGAAACCAGGCTTCATCCTGCAATCTTCTTACATAGTGTGTGTTAGAGCAATGAAGTTTTATGTAATAAATATTGCCATTTCTTTGTATTTTAGTATTGGATTGGAAGACATCTTCTGAGTTGAATCTGGGTCATGCATTCTCTACTCTTGAGTGCTCTATGGAAAGAAGCAATAGCTGCTCTATCTTTGGAATGTTCAGACTCCTTTATCAATCACCTAGGTCACCTAGTTACAAAGGATTTCTTTCTGGGACACCTAGACTTTGAGGAACCCCAAAGGGAAGAAAATAAAAGCATCTAAGCAAGCTTTTTTGTTGTGCGAGGGCTGGAGCAAGTGAATGCAGGAGTCTTAAGCAGTTGTCTGGTTAGACAGAGCTAGTTAAATAAGAAGAGCTGGAGGAGCCCTTGAGAATAAAACCATTCTCTCTATAGTTTTCCTTTGTAAAGGATAAAGGTAGGGTTGAGTGAACCCAGAAGCTTTTTCCTGTCAGGAGGGAATTAGAACAAAGATTTTCTTTAAAGACAATATGCTTAGTACTGTCTAGTGACAGAGGAATCTCCAAAGACTCAGTTGTGGTAAGGCCCCAGTTTGTAGATTCTCAGTGGAAGCACCGAGTAACTTCTCTGAACTTTTCTCCACTTATCCTTTTGTTCCCCTGACACCTAATTTCCTCTTTCTGGCTTTGTTCTCCTGTTCTAATCCCATCAGCCCATTTCCCTAAGAATGATCCTATAAAAAAAAATTAAGTTGTGCCCCTCCTGAAAAGAAATGTTAGTACAAGTAGTTGAACAACC